>ML110034.1:35915-67094 GCA_003697995.1 Taxidea taxus jeffersonii | reverse complement strand
GGGGATAGGACCTGTGGGCAGAAAGAACTGCTCTGGGTTTGTGAGGTGTAGTTGATTATATGCTTAGGAGCTGGGGAGTTGAGGACAAAGGGGGTGTTCAGAAGGGCTGTCATATAGTAAAGAAGACTCTCAGGATAACGGATACCTAGTTATTGCCAAGCCAAGCTGCTTTTCCCTCTAATGAGGTACTAACATAAAGACAGTTGGGAATTTCCTGGAAGAATGTTACATTCCTCCTATTACATGTTCTTGTCAATGAGATTTAGGATTAGAAGAAAATCAGTTTTATTTACATTTCCTTCCACCTCAGCATCCCTCAATTTTATGGAGGGGAGGGTGATTTTAGGGCTTTAGGAACTGAGTTATGGGTCCCTGGAAGTTAGGGTATTGATAAGAAAGCTTCTTCCTTGTAAATCACTAGGACATTTGTAAACTGAAGGAGACTCCTGTCTTGCAGGACTGTGATCTCTATCAGTTAACCATTTGTTTTTCTTTTTGGCAGCCAGGAGTGCCTGAAGAATGTTATACATATTACATTGGGGGGAGGTAGGGTGCCAGCTTCTGCTTTGCCCCTTAGTTAACCTTTTGCTCCATCATCACCAGGTTGATTTAGCCACCTGAGCAATGTGCCTCACTTGAGAAGACTTCTAAAGGTTCTGATTTTTTTGCTCCACTTCTAGATCACTTGCTGTTAGCCAACGTACAGGGGCTCCCTCCCACCATGGTCTAACTTCCCATATATCACCTCAGATTCATTTCTCTGCATCTCCTATCTTGCAGAGTGGTCACTTTTCTGTTCTTTTCTTAGATCTCCAGCTGAGTTGACAGGTGTTCAGAATGATTTGATAGCTATCTAGCTAAATTCCTGGGACCAAAGGGAATTAAGACTTGCTACTCCTCTGCCATCTTGAACTCCTCTTTCTGCTCTTGTGTTTTGGTAATAAAGCTGTTTTCTGTGTTGTCTAATCTCCCTACCTGTTAGATCATAATTGTGAAACCAGAACTGATACCTATACTGGGTTGGCCCCCACCTCACTCATTCCATGTAGAGAGACTCTAGAGCCAACCTCAGGGTTTCTGTGATATCTTGTCCCCCTTCTCCACAATGTCCTTTGTCTCTTTCTCCCTCATCCTCAAAAATATTCTTTTTTCACCTCTACAATGCTTGACATGATGTGTCATTTTCATGGTTTCAAACCATCTTCACTGGTTTCAAACATAAATCCATGAATATCTACATTAGTTTTACTGAATATTTGGGAGAATGTGTGCTCTCTCTTCCTTCCTCTCTTTTTTTTTCTTCCTTTCACAATGGAAGGGCTTCACAGCTTTCTTTTCCTGTGTATGGTTGTTCCCACCTAAACTGCCATCCTAAACTCCTAACTTCTATCACAAGCTGAATACCATGGAATTTCTTCTGAACAAATGCCAATCCCCCTAAAGAATACAATTTATTGGTGAATACAATTTATTCTCTTTCTCTACATGAAAAAAGCAAAAGAGCTCAAGATAAAAGAAAAAGGAAAAAAATAAAAACTGATTTCAATATGTAAACTGAAGATTCAGTCTTCACTGAAGGGATCAGGAACTGTAGAAAGAGAACTTGAATATTTAGGGCAGGAGTGGGTAAGTAGATAAGGTAAGTAGCATTGAAGAGAAAGAGACTCATAACTCGGCCAAGACTCATAACTCGGCCAAGATAAATTTTAGGGTGTTCAACTCCTGGTTGGCTGGGACTTTTGGTACTGAGGGTTTTTTTGTATTGTTTTGTTTTGTTTGTTTTTTAAGGAGAGCTCAGATATTAGATGACATTATGGGTAAGAGGAGGAATGGAAAAGTAGAAGTCTCTTTGGATCTTTATTTTACATTTCCTTCTTGGTTTTTAGCTTTTAGTTTCATGTGAGAATTTAGTGTTATCAGTTAGTAGACTAGTTAAGATTAATTAGTTTAATAGAATCTAACAGCTCCAGAGGAAGTAGTGTCTGTATTATGTGGAAAACATTATTGGTCATCAAACAAAACTATTGCCACTTTTTTTTTTTTTTGCAAAGAAATTGTAATTGTACTTAATTTTCAGTAAAAGTATCTCAAGCCCCTCTACTATGTTTTTTTTCTGATTATGTTGCCCAGGTGGCTCTAAGACTTACCAAATCAGGATCACTTCTTTTGTCTTGCTTCCACATATGACTCAATAACCCCTTTTTAACTATGGAGAAGTATTATTGTTTCTTTACTTTCTTAGGAATGATTTCTCCAAATTCAAGAATTTTTTCCTCCATATTTAATTATAAGATAAAAATAAGAAAAAGAAACATAAATGGAGATACCATGTGTCCCTCAAAGGCAAACTTATTTGGTAAATAACTTGAGGAATGGATTCTGACACCACTCCCCCAACTCTCATCTAGCAGGTAATGAGAAGAAATGAGCCCCACGGGATGAGGCCATCAATGTCAATCAGATAAGAACTGGAATATATTTAGGGTCTTTATTTAGTGTGGTGAAGAAATTATTTCCACAGATAGATGTAAGAAGTGTCAAAACTGACTCTCTGCTTTGGAAGGAAATAAAGTGAGAGTCCTAACAAATTTCATTATATAAGTAAACTCACATGAATCTTACAGCTTACTGTTAAAGTAAAAAGTTTTTGGAAATTGCCTTTTTGGAAATTTTAC
Source organism: Taxidea taxus jeffersonii (assembly GCA_003697995.1). Lineage (NCBI taxonomy): Eukaryota > Metazoa > Chordata > Mammalia > Carnivora > Mustelidae > Taxidea > Taxidea taxus. The sequence goes on along the minus strand of ML110034.1, from coordinate 64,419 downwards.
CATATTGTTGGCTTATAGCTCATTTTTACATTTTGCTTTATTTCGTTTTGTTTCTAAAAAATCAACTTGTTTTGTTTAGCTGAATATCTAATTCTCCTGGTAGAAGTAATGGGGCCTTTTTCTGTGTTTCCAACTCAGGGTCCATTGCCAGAGGCAAGCACTCCTAACTGATCGAAGATGTCTGCTGGTAATCTCAACTTTGGTATTATATTTATGTCACTGCTTTATCCACATAGGACATATATATTGAGTCTTCAGTATGACATCAGACACTTTAGTGCCCTTTACACTAACACTACCTCTCTTGACCATTCTAGTTGTAGAAAGCCATTAGTGCCCTTAGTCATTAGCATGAATAAAACATAAAGATCTTTTATCCCAACAACACAAAGCAACCTCTGCTCATACCCTATTAATGTACAGAAGGATATGCACATCATTATGTTTCCCACCAAGTCTCCTTTTATATTTGCCTCCATATTTGGCAAATTTGCCAAATTGTCCTTTCACATTTGGCTCCATATGCTCTTCGGTAAACTACTTACGTTTGTTATATTTGTCAAAGCTAACCATTATGAACATTTAGACGGTTATGACTATGTAGGCCTGTTAAATATAGGGGAAAGGCACATGACTGTGTTCCATTTCTTTCCCTGTGGGCCGGTGGCTTGGTCTTTGTGATGTTAGAAGGCAATGGCTGCTATGCAACCAGGTAGCTTTTCTTTTCTTGTAGCTCATTGATATCTGAGTCTCAACACATCTATATGCTCATTTGCCATTTGTGTTTTCTTTTAGGCAATCTGCCTATTGTTATTTTTTGGAGATTTTTGAATGGATTGATTTTGTTTTTCTTATTTGTTGTTAGGTGTTTTTTATATAATCTGAATATGATGTATTTATGGTGTCTGTGTTCATACATAATTTTTAGTTTAGAAGGAGTAAGATATATCAATCTCTTCCTCTAAGACTATCACTAATTGAATATGGGGGCCTTGTTCTCTCCAAAGTCATAAAGATGTTTTCCTATCTTTTCTAAGTTGCCTTTCTTTTCTTTTCTTCTCCTTTCTTTCTTTTTTTTTTTTTCAGATTTTATTTATTTATTTGAGAGCGAGAGAAGGAAAAAGAGAGCATAAGTAGAAGAAAGGGGCAAAGGGTGATGGAGAAGTAGACTCCCTGCAGAGCCAAGAGCCAGACATGGGGCTTGATCCTGGAACCTGGAGATTATAACCTGAGCTGAAGACAGACGCTTACTTGACTGAATCACCCAAGCACCCCTCTAAGTTGCCTTTATTTCTTTATTATTAACTCTAAAGTTAATCTAGGATTTACTCTTGTAAATGATGTGAATTCGCTATCTCACTTTTATTTCCAAATCGGTAGTCAATTTTAGTGCCTGTATTTACTGAAAAATCTTTTTTCTTCATGGTTTTAAATGATATCTTTATCATTCATTATATCAATTCCTGAATTAATCATATTGCTGTATTTGGGCTATCCTGTTCTACTAACCTGCAAATTTTGTGTCCATACTATATTGTTTCATCCCCATGGATTTCTAATAGGTTTAAGACTCAGACAGTTAAGTTCCCATCTTTGTTTTAATCATTTTAGCTCTGCTAACATTGTTTTAGCTCTGCTAACCCATATACCTAGCAAGACATCCTTTAGATTTAGTCTATCAATTTTTGCTAAGGATCCTATATATTTCTATTTGGAATTGCATTGAATCTTCAGATTCATGTGGGGAGAAATGACATCTCTACCCACATTGCATCTTGAATGTCTCTTGACCCATTCACTTAGCTATTCACACAGGTCTTTCAGTAAAGTTTTATTTATTCTCCATAAAGTTGTTGGCATCAGTTTTTTGGGCCCTCGGGAGGAAGTAAAGGCAAGTGCTTAAGAATTCACAAATAAAATACGTTTTCATATGCAAAGGACACAACTAAATACATAAAAATATGGAAAAACATAAAAATATGGAAGAGTAAACACACTGGATTAGTGGGTATTTCTTGAAGGACAGTTTGTCTTCAACTTGAGAAGTGAAAATCCTTAGTCATTTATACTGCATCACCTAATATCTTCTTATGAAAAGATTCTATTAATCCATTTAAAAAAGAAAACATTCCTGACCTGACGTTGAGATTGTTTCTAAATAAGCATATTGCACTTGCTAATTTCCATTCACACTGAATCTAATAATAACATGTTATTGGTATCTTTTTCACATTCCAGGTTACCTTTGGTAACCTTTCCCAAAAAGGGTTCCTATGTTAATTTCTTTCCTTAATCCATGTGTGAGATTCTTCTGCTAAGTTTGGTTCCATATGTGATATCTTACTTAATAAACTTATAAGCACTAATTCTGTGCCAGACACTATTCTAAATGCTTCAAATAATCATGAACTAACTTAAGTCTTAAAACAAACCTGGGAGGCAAGCACCTTTATAATCTCCACTTTGCAAATGAGATGCCTTAGAATCAAGGGGATTAGTGACTGGTTTCCTTGGTCAAGATCTCAAAGACAGTAAGTGGTGAGGTCAGCCTTTGCACCCAGCAGACTGCCTCCTCCTCTGGACTCTTAGCAACTACACTTCCTCCCTTAATCCCTGAAATCCCTGAAACTACACTTCCTCCCTTAAACCCTGAAATCATTGCATAGGCAAGGACACATAAAATGCTCAAGACTTTCCTTTTAATTTATACAAAAGAAAACTATGTTCAGAATTTTAGAATGTGAAAACTGGAAGGGATTAAAGCACTGATCTAATCCAGCCTCTTCACTCTACAACCAAGGCTATGGACTCTAAGAGATCAAATTTAAATGGTAGCCCAAGTCAGAGGAATATCATCTATTTCCATTTCATGTAGATAAATGAGGTTTTAAGAAGGAATGAGAGGGAATGACATCACCAAGATAGTGACATGGGTTTTTCCTGATTTTGCTCCTCCTCACAAGAAGAACAACTAACAACTATTTATGAATAAGGCACTATTGAGAGAATCCTATTCTCTCAATATTGAGAGAACACAGGAGTGAGGCTGGAGAGCCTTCTTGTACCACAGAGAACAAAAGAGACTGCATCAGAAGACCTAGAGACTGAATTGTCCTTCCCCCAGGGCAGCGACAGAGCAACATACTAAGAGGTCTCCCCTGAGCCTGTGGTTACTAGAGTAGAAAAAGAGAGCCCAGGACTGATAACCAGCCCTATCCCTAGTTTTGTGGGTGACTTTGTGGGAGCTCCTACTGTGGTTTTGCTGCATTGGGATTGCATGGGAATCTGTAGGGCTTAACCACAGGTAATTGGGGAGAGGCTTTCAACAAATAGAACTCAAATCTTGGTGGACTGAGTTCCTACCTACAGAGTCCAAGTAGTAATCCCAAACAGCAGTTTTCCTTATCTACAGAACTAGGCCAGGGATGCAGTCTGACCAGGGGACTTGGCAGGGTGCAGGTCTGCCTGATTTGGGTCCCCAGATGAGAGGGATTTTTGGCCCTAGAACCTGGTCTGTCTATCCCCAAGCATAGAGCTCAGTCATAGCCCTACCCACATGGATCATGGCTCCCAGCTCCTCCCAAATAGAAAGCCTATTTGGGAAAATTGGGGACTAGCCTGAAGTGGACCCTCCCAGTTCCACAGAAGCAGAAACCAGAGTCATCACCCTACCTATTGCAGATCATGGCTCACAGACCCATTTAAAAGGGAGGGCTGGTGCAAAGAGTTGGAAACTGCATAATCTGACAACTTGATCCAAGAGGCAAGTTCATAGAACTGCTTACCTTTAGAGAAAATCCAGTGGCCTTGTTCAATAAAGGAACTTGAGACATGTCAAAATCACACACAAAGAATATTAATGGTCTTGGAGCTGCTTCTCTCACTGCACTCAAACAGGGAAACTAATTTGTAGCCCCACTTATTGCTGAATACAGTCTTCAGAGCACACGGATGTTGAGTAGTCCATCCAACAGCTCTATTTGTAGAGGCATTTTAACTGAGAGCACAGCCCATGGATTTGTCTCCAGAGAAAAACTGGTGGCCTCACCTGACCAGAATATTCAGTGCATACTTTTGTCTGATTTGGGTCCCCAGACAATGAGATGTACAGGTCTTGAATCTCATCCAGTTGCCTGGTCAGGACAGGGAAGCTAAGTTCATAGCCCCACCTGCTGTTAAATATAGTATTCAGTCTTGATCATCTAATACACCTGACCAGAGATTTTAGGTAATTGCAAGGCCCATCATAGAGCTTCACTTGGGTAGGGAACCAAGCCAGCAGTTCTATCGAACTCTTCTTAGCCAGTGGCACACTCCCCTCTCCACCTCTAACCTGAGTTCAAACAGTTGCCTTGACTCCTAAATAGACCCTAACAGCAGGCCTTACCTGCCCAGAGATGTTACCAGAAGACCTGTCTAGAAACCTAATCTGAGTTGAATGGTAAAGAAAATTGTCTCTGCCAAAATAAACTCTGAAAAAGACCACTTACTCAAATGTGTAGTTACCAATACAAAGGATCAAAAATCATGAAAACCAGGTAAATATGGCAGCACCAAAGGAAACTCATAAAGGTTTATTAACTAACCCCAAAGAAATGGAGATCTGTGAACTGTCAAAGAATTCAGAATAATCCTCTTAAAGAAGTTTAGTGAAGTATAAGAACACACACACACAGACAAGTAAATGAAATTGGTAAAACAATGTATGAACAAAACAAGAAGTTCAACAAAGTAACAGAAACTATATATATATAACAGAATTATATATATAATAATATATATATATAAACAGAAATTCTAGGGTTGAAAAAATATAATAACTGAACTGAAGAATTCAACAGAGCACTTCAAAAGCAGTCTTGGCAAAAGAAAGAAATGCAAAAGAAAGAATTAGCAGCCTAGAAGATAGGACATTTGAAACTACTCAGTCAGAGGAGCAGAAAGAAAAAAAAAAAGAAACAAAAAGTGAAGAAATCCTACAGGAATTATGGAACACAATTTTTTTAAAATTTTTTTTTTTAATTTTGTTTTAATTTTTTTTAAGATTTTATTTATTTATTATTTAGAGAGAGAGAGTGAGCACAGGCAGACAGAGAGGCAGGCAGAGGGAGAAGCAGGTTCCCTGCCGAGCAAGGACCCCGATGTGGGACTCGATCCCAGGACGCTGGGATCATGACCTGAGCCGAAGGCAGCTGCTTAAGCAACTGAGCCACCCAGGCGTCCCTATGGAACACAATTTTAAAAAGAAATTTTATTATGGGAATTCCAGGAGAAGAGAAAGATATAGGGACAGAAAATATATTTGAAGCAACAATGGCTGGAATCTTTCCAAACCTGGGGAAAGAAATAATCATCCAGACTCAAGAGGCCCAGTGAATCCCAAATAAGTTGAATTTACTGGGCATCAGGGAAATACAAATCAAAACCACAATGCAATACCACCTCACACCAGTCAGAATGGCTAAAATGAACAAGTCAGGAAATGACAGATGCTGGCGAGGATGTGGAGAAAGGGGAACCCTCCTACACTGTTGGTGGGAATGCAAGCTGGTGCAACCACTCTGGAAAACAGCATGGAGGTTCCTCAAAAAATTGAAAATAGAGCTACCTTATGACCCAGCAATTGCACTACTGGGTATTTACCCTAAAGATACAAACGTAGTGATCTGAAGGGGCACGTGTACCCGAATGTTTATAGCAGCAATGTCCACAATAGCCAAGTTATGGAAAGAACCTATATATCCATCAACAGATGAATGGATAAAGAAGAGGTGGTATATATATATAATGGAATACTATGCAGCCATCAAAAGAAATGAAATCTTACCATTTGCAACGACATGGATGGAACTAGAGGGTATTATGCTTAGCAAAATAAGTCAATTGGAGAAAGACAACTATCACATGATCTCCCTGATATGAGGAAGTGGAGATGCAACGGGGGTGGGGGCTAAGGGGGTAGGAAAAGAATAAATGAAACAAGATGGGATCGGGAGGGAGACAAACCAAAAGAGACTCTTAATGTCATAAAACAAACTGAGGGGGGTGGGGGGGAGGGGGGTTGGGAGAGGGTGGTGAGGTTACATTATATGTTTAAATTAAAAAAAATTAATAAAAAAATTAAAAAAATAAATAAAGATGCACTGAGACACATTATAAATAAATTGTCAAAAGTCAGTCAAAGACAAAGAAATTTAAAGGCAGCAAAATAAAACAGTGATATTACATTTGTGTGAATCGCCATATGATTATTGGCAGATTTCTCAATAGAAATTTTCAGATCACAAGAGAATGAGGTGATATATATGTAGCATGCTGATACCACAAGGCATTAAAACACACATAAAAAGACAGCAGAATAAGAAACAAGTAACAATATCTCTACTAAATAATCAGAAACAATTAACAACATGAAAATAGTAAGTCCTTACTTCTCAATAATTACTTTAAACATAAAGAGATTAAGTCCTCCAATCAAGGCATAGAATGGCTGACTGGATTAATAAAACCAAGATCCAATGATATGCTGCCCATAAGAGACTCACTGTATTCCTTAAAGACATACATAGCCTAAGAGTGAATGAGTGGAAAAGATATTTCCAGCAAATGGCAACCAAAAATAAACAAACAAACAAACAAACAAATAAATAAATAAAAGCAGGCATATCTGGGTTTATTTCAGAAAAAACAGACTTTAAACTAAAAATGATAAAAAGAGAAAAAGCCATGAGGCACCCTTGACTTTGGGAAACAAACTGAAGGTTGCAGAAAGGGCAGTGGAGGGGGATCGGGTAATTGGGGCATGGGCTTTAAAAAGGGCATATGATGCGATGAACACTGTTTGTTGTATGCAGCTGATGAATCTTTGAACACTACATCAAACAAACTAGAGATATATATGTTGGCTAACTTAATTTAAATTAAAAAGTAAAGAGAGACAAAGGAAGTCATTATTTAATAATAAATACTAAGTAAATATAAAAGTTTTACATATTTTTGTGCCCAATATAGGAACACCTAAAAATGCAAAGCAAAACTAACATCTCTAAGAGGAGAAATAAACAACAATACAATAATAGGTGGGAAATTTAATACCCCTCTCTTAATAATGGGTTGATCAATCATTCAGGTGTGTTTTTAAACAACACTATAGAGACATGTACAGAAAATTCTATCTGACAACAGCAGAATACTCATTCTTTCCAAACACACATGGAACACTTTCTGGGATAGACCATATGTTAGGCCACAGAACTGCTTAGCAATTTCAAGAAGATTAAAATGATCACAATAGGGGTGCCTGGGTGGCTCAGTGGGTTAAAGCCTCCGCCTTCGGCTCAGGTCATGTTCCCAGGATCCTGGGATTGAGCCTCACATGGGGCTCTCTGCTCAGCAGGGAGCCTGCTTCCTTCCTCCTCTCTCTCTGATTACTTGTGATCTCTATTTGTCAAATAAATAAATAAAATCTTTAAAAAAATGAGAAACAAATAAAATGATCACAATAGTATAAAATGAGAAATCAATAACAAAAGGAAAACTAGAAAATCCCCCAAATACATGGAAATTAAACAAAACTCTCCTAAACAACTAATGGATCAAAGAAAAATTAAAGGATAAATAAAAAAGTGCTTTGAGACAAATGAAATAGGAAGTACAACATAATAAAACTTATGAGATGTAACAGAACAATTCTAACAGGGAAGTTCATAGCAACAAATGCCCACATTAAGAAGCAAGGAGATCTCAAATAAACAACCTAACTATGCCTTCAGGGAATTAAAAAAAAAAAGAAGAAGAAACTGAGCCCAAAGTCAGCAAAGGGAAGGAAATAATAAAGATGAAAACTGAAATAAATAAAATAAAGAACATAAAAATAGTACAAAAGATTAATCAAATGAAGAGTTGATTTTTTGAAAGATAAACAAAATTGACAAACTGTTACCTAGATTAAACAAGCAAAAAGTGGAGAAGACTCAAATCAACAAAATTATAAACAAAAAAGAGACATTAAAATTGGTACCACAGAAATGCAAAGAATTGTAAGAAGCTATCAACAAGAATATGTCAAACAGGAGAATCTAGAAGAAACGGAAAAATTCTTAGAAACATATAAACTACCAAGACCAAGTCAGTAAAAAATAGAAAGTCTGAATATACAACTAGTAAGGAAATTAAATTGGTAGTCAAAAATCTCCCAATGAAGAAAAGCCCAGTAACAAATGGCTTTAGTGGTGAATTTCACCAAGCATTTAAAGATGAATTAATGCTGGAAAGAGTTATGATAGCAGGAAGGAGTTAAGATGGAGTTAAGATAGTAGGAGGACCCAGTGCTTGCCTTGTCCCTTGAACACAGCTAGATAAATATTAGATCATTCTGAACACCCAAGAAATTGATTTGAGGACTGATAGAACAACTCACACAACTAGGGGAAGAAAAGAGGCCACATCATGGAACATAGGAGATGCAGAGATGTGATTTGTGGGAGAAAAATATCACAGGTGTTACAGAGAGGAGGGAGCTCTGATGGGGGATAAAGAAGGGATTGCATAGGGGATGACATGAAGAAAACATTTCCCTAAAACTATTAACTGGAAAATGAGAGGGACTTATTTTCTTGAGTTTTTATAACCAACAGAACTCATGGAGTTTTAGAAGTCCACACCATGGCTGATGTTGAGCCCGGTGGGAACTGACATTCTCCCATGGAAAAAGAGGGCAGAAACTGATGAGTCATTGAACACTACATCAAAAACATGTAGTTTTTGTTACACGTTCTGAGGATCTCCTGGGATGTGCTGGGAGAGATATTTCCACCTTCTTGGAGTGCATCTGGGAGAGGTGGCACTTACTCTCAGGGACCAAAAGAGTCAGTAGGTGCCATTGTACTCCCCTGACCCTTAAGCATAGGGGCAGAGACACCTCTTGAGGGCAGTTAACCTCAGGCTTTTTGTTGTACATTATATACTATATTCATTATAGACTATATTCACATCTCAATAATCCCTCTGCATGTAAGAGGATTAAATGCTCCAACCAAAATACATAGTGTATCAGGATGGCTAAAAACAAAACAACACAAAAAAAAAACACAAAAAAATAAGACCCTTCTATATGCTGTCTACAAGAGACTCATTTTAGAGCTAAATACACCTATAGATTGAAAATGAGGAGATGGAGAACCATTTATCATGTTAATGGGCATCAAAAGAAAGCCATACTTATAGCAGAAAAAACTAGATTTTAAACCAGACACTGTGGGGCATCTGGGTGGCACAGTTGGTTAAGCCCCATGGTTGTGAGATCAAACTCCGTGTTGGGGTCTGTGCTGGGCAGGGACCATGCTGCTTAAGATTCTCTTTCTTCTCCCTTTGCCCCTTCTCCTCAAAATAAATAAACCAAAGACCATAACAAGAGATGAAGAAGTGCACTATATCATAAAAAAGGGGTTCTTCCAACAAGAAGATCTGACAATTTTAAATACTTATGTCCCCAACTTGGGAGCATCCAAATACATAAAAAATAATAAAAGACATTAAGAAACTCATCAATAATAATACAATAATAGTAGAGGATTGTAACAGCCCACTTATAGTAATGGACAAATCATTGAAGCAGAAGATCAACAAAGAAATGGTTTTGAATAACACATTGAACCAGATGGACTTAACAGATGTATTCACATTTCATCCTAAATCAGCAGAATGCACATTCTTCTCAAGTGAACATGGCACATTGTCCAGAATAGATCACATACTGAGTCACAAATCAGGCCTCAACAAATATGAAAAGATTGAAATCATATCATGCATATTTTCAGAACACAATGCTATGAACTTTAAGTTAACTATAAGAAAAAATTTGGAAAGACCAGAAATACATGCTGTTAAAGAACATCTTACTAAAGAATGAATGAGTTAAACAAGGAAAGAAAGAAGAAATAAAAGAATACATGGAAACAAATGAAAATTTGACCATCCAAAACTTTTGGAATACAGCAAAAGTGGTCATAAAAGGACATATGAAAGAAAGTATATAACAATACAGGCCTACCTCAAGAAACAATAAAAATCTCAAATACACAGCCCAAATTTACATCTAAAGAAACTATAAAAAAGCTATAAAGAAGCTATAAAAGAGCAACTGAAACCTAAAGCCAGTAGAAGGAAAATAATAATGATTAGAGCAGAAATAAATGATATAGAAACAACAACAACAAACAGTAAAAGAGATCGATGAAACTAGGAGCTGCTTCCTTGAAAGAATTTAAAAAAATTATCACCTGTAGCCAGAGTTGTCAAAAAGAAAACGGAAAGGACCCAAAAAAATAAAATCATGAATGAAAGAGGAGAAATCACAACAAACACCACAGAAATACAAACAATTCTAAGAGAATATTATGAGCAATTATATGACAAGAAATTGAGCAATCTGGAAAAAAATGATTATGTTCCTAGAAACATAGAAACTATCAAAATTGAAACTGGAAGAAATAGAAAATTTGAACAGACTCATAATCAATAAAGAAATTGAATCAGTAATCAAAAATCTCCCAACAAAGAGTCCAGGCCTCATGGCTTCCTAGGAGAATTCTACCAAATTTTTAAAGAAGAATTAACACCTTTTTTTCTGAAACTGTCCCATGAAGTAGAAGTAGAAGAAAACATCCAAACTCATTTTATGAGGCCAGCATTACCCTGATTTCAAAGACACCATTAAGAAGAATTATAGGTCAATATCCCTGATGAACATGGATGGAAAAATTCTAAATAAGATACTAGGAAATAAAATCCTAGAGTACATTAAAAATGGGATTTATTTACACTACAATTAAGTGGGATTTATTCCTGGGCAACAAGGTGTTCAATATTCACAAATCAATCAGTGCAATATTGGAAGAATAAAAAATTGTCTCTATTTGTAGATGACATGATGTTATGTATAGAAAATCCTAAAGACTATTAAAGAATTGTTAAATTTAATCAACAAATTCAGTGAAGATGCAGAAAACAAAATTAACATACCAAAATCAATAACATCATTATACAGTAATAATGAATTATCTGAAAAAGAAATAATCCCATTTACAATAACGTCAAAAACAATAATTCCTAAGTTATACTTAGGAATAAATTATCAAGAAAGTGAAAGGTCTCTACACTGAAAACTAAGACATTGAGGAAAGAAACAGAAGACACAAATAAATGGAAAACAATCCTGAATTCATGAATCAGAAGAATTAATATTATTAAAATAGCTATACTTCCAAAATCACTATCAAGATTTCAATGGCATTTTTATAGAAATGTTTTTAAAACTTCTAAAATTTATGTAGAACCATAAAAGATTCCAAATATCCAAAATAATCTTAATAACAAAGCCAGAGGCATCACACTTCCTGATTTCAAGCTTAACTGTAGAGTGATAGTAACCCAAACAGTATGATACTGGAAAAAACACCCAGACAAATAGATCAATAGAACAGAATCAACAGTCCAGAGATAAACCTGAGCATATACAGTCAACTAATATTTGACAAGGGAGCCAATAATACTCAATGGAGAAAAGACAGTCTCCTCAATAAATGGGGCTGAAATAACTGGATATTCACATGGAAAAAAGTGAAACTAGAACCTTATTTATACCATTCATAAACATCAAAGTGGATTAAAGATTCAAACAAAAGACCTGAAACCATGAAACTCCTAGAAGAAAATGAGGAAAATTGCTCCTTGATATGAGTTTTGGCTTTTTGGTGAAGAAAAAGCCAAGCAACAAGATAAAAAATAACACAGGTATTTTTTAACAGATAATATATTAAACTAAAAAGCTTCTGCACAACACAATAAATCATCAACAAAGTGAAAAGATAGTGTATGAAGTTGGAAAAAATTGCAAACCATATATCCGTTAAGGGATTAATATCCAAAATATATAAAAACGTATATAACTCAATAGTAATAATAATAATAATAATAATTCAATTAAAATGAACAAAAAGCTTGAATAGACATTTCTCCAAAAAAGTATAAAGAAGGTCAATAAGCACATGAAAAGATGCTCAACATATGAATATGTGTGTATATATATATATGGATATTTTATATCCATGTATATTTATGTAGTATGTATATATACTATCCATATATATGTCATATACATATGGCTATTTTTTACCTATATAATGGATTAATATATGGATATATATTATATAAGTATGGTTATTATACATCATATATGTTTATTATATATATGATATATATACCACAGTAGAAAATAAATACTACATAATATAAATATATATGTCCATATATATTTATGTGATATATCCATATATAATATCTTTATTATTATATTATATATTATACATTATTATATCTTATATGGGTATTATTCAAATATTATTAATATATTGTATTATGTATTATATATATGGATATTATTCAACTATAAGAAATGAGAAAATCTTTCTATTTGCAACAACATGGATGGAACTTGAGGGAATTATGCTGAGTGAAACAAATCAAAGAAAGACAAATATGGTACAATCTCACTTATATATGGAATCTTAACAAACACCAAACTCATATAAAAAGGAATCAGCTTTATGGTTACCAGAGGTGGGGGTTGGAGGAAGGTAGTCAGAATTTGAGTGGCAAGATAAATAAATATTAGGATGCAATTTACAACATGGTGACTATGGTATGTCATAGATAACTACTGTATGACATATAAGAAAGTTGTTAAGAGAGTAAAAACAGGGAAAAAGTATTCTTTTTTCTCTTTTTATTGCATCTATATGAGATGATGGATACTCAGGAAACATATAGTAGTAATCATTTCAAAATATATACGTAAGTCAAACTATTATGCTGTATAACTTAAACTTATACAGCAATGTAATGCCAGTTATATCTCAATAAAACTGGGGGGGGAGAAGGAATGAGATAAATGCAAGTGTAAAAAAAAGTAGCCAAACCATATGATGATGAATCATGGGCTTTTTGAAAGCTCTCTTCCTTGCATTAAAAAAGTTGAAATAAAGGACTAAGGTAAACGGCCAAAATTGTCATCATATAAATACTAAGAAGTGCATACTTTGAAAGGGATTTTCAGTATAGTAAAGGAAATTGAACACCTTTACGAATTGTAAAAAAATAAAAAATTTCAGTAATATTTTTTGCAATTTTTTCTTCTATTAAATTTTTTTGTTGTTTAGATTTTGAAAGTGTATTCTTTATTCATCAGTTTTTGTTGTCCATTATGATGATGATGACTGACATAATTTGTACATTAAAGACCAATGGTTTAGGGTGTCTAAATAAATAAATTATTTCATCAAAATATCTGATATTTATGAAAATATTACATAATTTCAGCTATTACTAATACATGTCATTTATCTATATTGAAAATGATCAATTAACTCTCTAAACTTATATTATGAAATATATAATTTTCAATTATGGTTAAATACACATAACATAAAATTAATCATTTTAACGATTTTAAAGTGTAGAATATTATGGCAGTAAGTACATTCATATTGTTGTGCAATCATCATCCAGAACTCTTTTCATCTTGCAGAACTGAAACTCCATACCCATTAAACAACACCTTCTCATTCTTCCTTCTCCTGAGCCTTAGCAACCACCAGGCTACATTCTGTCTCCAATATGACTCCTCGAGATATTGCAAAAAAAGTAGAATCCTGCAATATTTCTCTTTTTCCGACTGGCTCATTTCACTTAGCAGAATGTCCTCAAGTTTCATCTGTATTGCAACATGTCTCAGAATCTCCTTCCTTTTTAAGACTGACTACTATTTCATTGTCTGTATATGTCATATTTTAAAAATCTATTCATCCATTGATGGACACTTGGTTGGCTTGCTTCCACATTTTTGCTACTGTGAATAATGTTGCTATGACCTTGGATGTGCTATGAACTCTTCACAACCCTGCTCTCTAGAAGTGGAATTGCTGGACCATGTGGTAACTCAATGTTTAATTTTGTGAGGAGCCCCTATACTGTTTTCCATAGTGGTTACACCATTTTACATTCCCAGTAGCAACATGCAAGCACTCCATTTTCTCCACATCCCCCCACCAAAACGTGTCTTCTGTTTCCTTTTTTTTTTTTAATAGTAGCCAACCTAATGAGTGTGAGGTGGGAGCTCATTGTAATTTTGTAAAATATATTATCTTACATCATTTATTATTTTTTAAGTACCAAATATTCTTAGAAATACTAGAGAAGACAATTTGATAAAGTCATTGCTTCATGAGCTAATTTCTCAATAATAGTCTGAAATTAATTTATCGAGTCAGGACTTGAATCCTACTGCTAACATATTTTAAAACTCCAGGAGTTATTCCCACCATCCTGGCCTAGGGAACTCAGTTGCAGTGGGCACTTTGGTAAGCAGAGGCTTAATGAAGAGTCCACTTCACAAAGAGGCCTCACATAGGTGTGAGATCCACCTTGATTTTTTTTTTTTTTGTAAGAGTAAAAACTGATGACATACTTATCTCTCACTGTGATCTGGGAAAACACTATAATATAGTTAATTAAAAAATTCAACCTAGCTGGGTTTGTAAATCCATACATTTTGAGTTGACTGCAATGTTGCAAATAAAGGGGCTTCTTAATAGTGAATTCAGGTTTCATGTTATTTTAGCTAGATTAGTAAAAGAGACATCTGCTTAAAATATGGCATATGTAATTCTGAAGATCCCCAAATTCATGATTTAGTAAAGTTGTTTTATTCTCTGTTTTTCAATCTCAGGTTTTTATAGAGACTACCTTGAATTACTGACTGGTTTGTCAGTAATTACTCAAGTTACATAGATTATTATGTCCATATTCAGGACATTAACAAAAACAAAAGGCAGAATATTTTAAAGACAGAACCAACCAGGAGTATTTATCTCTTACTCTATGTGCTGATTCTGGTTCATGATTTCACAAAATAAAAGCACCCAAAATAAACAGAGATGCTGTGGCTGACACACTGTTTTCTTGAAACAGCAATAACAAATGTCATGTTGATTACTGGGTAGACAACAGCTGTTCTGTGTCTGCAGGTTCTTATCAACTTCTTAGCTGTCACTCTCCATTCAGGATGAATCCTGTCCTCCTAAAGAATAATGCCTGCTCCATATGCAGGGTGGAGAGCTACAGATTTAGACTCTTTAGTATTTATTATAGCTTCTAGATTCCCATAAAAAAATCTATTTTCATAGTAGCATGAGTATTCAATATTATAAAGCAATGGGTATCACTGAGGTGACGCTAGAGCTTGTTTCTTCTCTTTATTTTAGAAAGAGCGAGAAATAATTAAACCAATAAATAGAACATTATTTTCTCCAGAAAAGCGAAAATTGGGTGTGAACATCTCTGGCTTTCAGAGTTCCCACAATCTTTGGGCATTCTGGTAAATGCCAAACCATATTGTAATAGATGTCTGAGACTAAAATTTGAGTTTCACTCTAGTTTGTCCTACCAAAAATTTACATCTTCCTCACTGTCAGTAAAACAGGAATATTAATAGCATTGAAAGGAAGATCAGTGAGGGTGCATTGAGTTGGTGGAGGTTTTCCCCCATTGCAGGCTCAGTAGTTCCCCCCCATATTCACTGAATCTAGACACCTTCAGGCAGGAGTCTTACCCAAGGACTTACCTTCCAGGTATCCTTCTTGCCAGCTCACCCTTCTCCCTTCTCTCTCTCCCCAGCTCTCCTGGACACCTCTTTTCCTAAGACCTCCCTTTCCATGAACATATCTTTGACTGTCATTGCATGGTGGCCCCCAAGAATAATGTGCATGCCCTGACTCACATATGTGATGCTAAGTGCCAGCAGTGGCTTGGAACCCTCAACTCACTGTGCACTCATGTCTCTTACTCAGTCACAATAATTACAGAATCTTCCTGGGACATCATCTGCCTCTTCTTTCCCTGGCTGCTGCCTCAGGAAAAGTGGGAACCATGTTTGAAAGCACCTTACACAGAGCTGGACACTGGGTGCATAATACATATTTTCATTGAATTAATATATGTGTCTAGTTTTGTAAGAGTTAAAGGAGAAGAGGAAGTCAATATGTTGAAATGCCCGCCACCCCCCCATCTTTTTTTTGGCTGAAAGGCTCAGGAAATCCATCAAGTTGTGTTCTATTGTTTCTGTTAGGGACAACTTTCTAAAGACAGCTGATCTGAATAAATAGATAAATAGATTAGAATAAAAAGATGCACTTTTTAGTGAATAAATATTAAGGGTAAGAAGTCCTGGATTCTGGCTCCAGTTAGCTCCAAGTTTCCCACATACATCTCTGTAATTGTAAATAAGTCAAGAAGCCTTCCTGAGCTTGTGTCTGTAAATTGAAGCAAGAAGATGTGGCCTTGGAGAGTGGTTTTGTGGCTTCAAAGAGATGAACAAGTACAGCACTTTTGACTATGAAGTATTATAGATAAATGTAAGAGATTATTAAGGCCATAAGTCATCACCATGCCTCCTGCTGGGAAAATGTGCTATAAGGAGTAAAGTTTGCTGTGCTGTTGATCCTCTTTCTGTGAGGGAAGGCACATCTCAGCCAAGCAGGCAGGAAGCTAGAACTTTGCCCATGATGGGGGTGGTGGGGAGGGGGAGTAAGCCACAAAGAAGGGGTATTTTGTTAAGATCTTTTGTTTCCAATTAATCATCAGGGGGAACTAGAACCATGTTGCTGAATGAACAGTGATATTGTTTTATGAAAAGCATATCTACAACATCTGTGATTTGTCTTAGTGTAATCTGAAAATAAGTATTAGTTTTTTTCATTGTTTTTGTACATAAAGAACTGGGTTCTAAATTAGAAAAAGTTAATATTCTCTTAATGGGATTGCTTGGGAGAACACACACCATGCAATGCAATGTTTCAAAGGAGTCTTTAGGTGAATGGGCCACAAACTCTCACTTCAGTTTAATTAAGGAAATTTCAGGTGCAAACAAACTAACAGAGACTGCAGAACATTAAGAAGAAAAGTACAATATAATGTGTTGTGAAAGCAGGATTATACACCAGGGTATTTCTTGGGGTGTCAAGAATATTTAGGAATGTTTGTTAGCAAATAATACATTGTTGACACATATTCCTATAAGCACATTTGGTCAATTTGCGATTGAATTAGTTGTTGTTGTTCTCAACCTTTGTAATAATGCTTGAAAGAATTTGGGAGTATTAAGGTGATAACAAGACAGAAATGGTTGGAGCGACAATTCTAGTCTTGTTTTTCCTAAGCATCCAAGTGTATCACGAGAACCTGATTCCTGCTTTCAGCATTGCACAGTGCTCAGCATAGCCCAGAACACCCTGGAGTCAGATCATTGTCCCACTTTAATCCTTAGAGTTGAAAACCATTTCCTTCTTCTCACAGTTTCACCCCCAGTGGAATTACATTTTTGTGCAAGCAACTACTGATCTCAAGGTTAAAAGGAAAAGAAAGAAAAGCTTTTGAAATCAGTGAAGGTATAAAAATAGCTACTGCAGGGAGATACACACAAGCCATAACACATCTTGAACACAGAAAATTAATCCTGCCATCTCCAGTTGGGAGCTCAACCAGCCCCTGTGCACAGCTACCACCCATCTTCAGAGATCAAGTTCAGATTGCTTGCATTCATTATGCAAATTCATGTTGTGGTCTTGATTTAAAAAGAATGGGATGACCCTAACTAAAGCAAAAGTCTTAGTGAGAAAATAAAACCAATTGAATTTATATATGTGCAAAGGGCAAATGAAATCTTTAATTCTGGCTCTGTCTTTAGGAACAAAACTATCCAGAATTCAAGGAATATTAAAAATGACATTAAAATTCTCATTCATATTTGGGACAGATTGCATAATAATGAGCCTAAGCTGAATGTATCTATAATGCTCCCAGTACAGAGCTGCTTTTCCTCTTGACACCGTTTTCTCCATTAGTGGCACACTATCACTGTCCTCTCAGCACCTGAACCTCAACACTTATGCACTTTTGACTCCACTTTTTCTTATAAGCAGTTGCCTGAAGTCTGTTCTCCTTTCAAGGTGTGAGGAAAATGCTGAAAAGTTCTGAAATACTGTGTAGCTTCTTCAAGGTGCAGAGTGAACTTGAGAGGCTTACAGTCAAGGTTATTAAGAGATCGAGTGAGTCACTGAAATGGATTTGATGTTGAAAACACAAGTTGGACCAAAATTAAGATTAAACATCTATTTGATTCAGGTTCTGCTTTACAGGAAGTGACAAAAAAAAGGGAAAAATATTTTTTTAAAGGCCAAAATGCCAGTTGGAGAGAGGTGGGGGTTAAAAGGCTGGATATAGCACTGGGATTATTCCAAATTAAAAGGGGTTATTCCAAGTTAAAAATTCCAAGTAAAAAATCTGGAGAAGGGAGGGAAGATGGTGGAAGAGTAGGAGACTGTAAATTCATCTGGTCCCTTAAATTCAGCTAGATATCTATCAAATCATTCTGAATACCTGTGAATTCAACCTGGCATCTAAGAGAAGAATTACTTCAAGTCTACGAATAGAGAAGCGATCACTTTTTGCAAGATAGAAGGTGCATAGAAGTGAATCTGAGGGAATATATTGGAAGATAAATGACAGGGGGAGGGAGTCTTCAGAGGCTGGCTACCAGAAAGTGATAGAGCAATGGAGTGCCAAATTAGAACTTTTAGAAATCGGCTCCTACAAGGGACATCCCATCCTGGAAGGTGCTCAGGTGGTGAAGCAAGGTAGAATCCTAGTTGGGACAGTGTGGCCTCAGGATCCCCCAGGGTCACAGAAAGAATGGGAGTGCTAGAGTGTGGCTGTGTTCCCAGGTATTGGAACAAGGAAGCAGGCTACAGTTAGTGAGTCCTGGAGTGGGCTCTCAGCTAGGTGTCACCATAACCACAAACCACAGAACACTGCTCTTCAAGCAGGGGCCCAGCAAGCAACAAGAAATGCTCTTGCTGGGGGGACTGCTCTCCAAGCAGGGGCCCAGCAAGCAACATGACCATCCTCCTTCCCCAGGGAGGAACAAGACAGGTGCTTTGAGGATCCAGCAACCCAGTGAACAGTGTGGCCCCAGTAACACCCCCACTCCCACGATTGGTGCAGGTGTGAACCTCAGGAGTCTGCAGAGTTTGATACAAACAAAAGTGGTTGATTGCTTTTCCCTGAGGGTACACTGGAGAGTGGACACTTTAGCACTGGGACTGGCGATCAGGGTGCCCCTATTCTTATTTTTTTCATCCTCTAAAGCTGCCCAGGAAGCATTTAGGGAAAAAAGACACACAGAGGAAATGGAAGCAGCTTACACTGAGTCGGGCCCCTTGGTAAGGGGTTGTGTAACCCCACTCAAAGACACCTGAGGATCAGTACACTCCCTCAGAAGGCCAGAAGGGTCATCAGAAGAATACCGTTTATGAATCACACAGAAGTGCAAAACTCCTGTGTTGAAGATAGTATATAGAATTCAAGGGTTTTTTTCTCATGATTTTTTAGTCTTACAGCTTGAAATTTTCTTTTTCTTCTTTAGCTAGTTTATCTTATCAAATCTTTTTAAAAGAATTTTTAAAACTTTCCTTTTTAGATTTTCATTTTATGGATATATTCTTCATTTTTTGCTTTCTTTCACTGTATTCAGTTTTATTTTTGTATATATATGCTTTTGTTTCTTTACAATTTTAGGATCCAGAGTTTGTTAAATTACACATCCCCTACCTCCTCCCCCTGCTTTTTTGGTTTCTGATTTTTTTGGATTTGTCTAGTGTATACTTTGCTGGATCATGGTTGGTATTTTTTTTTTAATATTTATTTATTTGACAGAGATCACAAGGAGGCAGAGAGGCAGGCAGAGAGAGAGGGGGAAGCAGGCTCCCCGCCAAGCAGAGAGCCCGATGCGGGGCTTGATCCCATGACCCTGAGATCGTGACCTGAGCCGAAGGCAGAGGCTTAACCCCCTGAGCCACCCAGGCGCCCCTGGTATTTTTTTTTTATTTTGTTATCTCATTCATCTATTTTTCTCTGGGCAAAAATGACTAGAAGGAGAAATTCACAACAAAATAAAGAACCAGAGGTATGTCTCTCTGATAGATTTAATTGATATGGATGTAAGTAAAATGTCAGACCTAGAATTCAGAATAACAATTCTAAAGTTAATAACTGGGCTTGAAAAAATCATAAAAGACACAAGAGAACCCCTTAATGAAGAAGTAAAATCTAATTGGGCCAGCATTAAAAATGTTTTCATTAAAATTTAGTCTAAACTGGATGCTCTAACAGCTAGGGTGAATGAGGTGGAACACAGAGTCAGTGACATAGAAGACAAAATGATGGGAAGGAAGAAAGTTGGGGAAAAGAAAAAAAAAAAAACCCAATGGACCATGAAGGGAGATTTCTAGATATCAGCAATACCATAAAGCAAAACAAAAGTAGAATTATTGGGACCCCCAGAGGTAGAAAAAAGAGGGGGGACAGAAATTATATGTAAGCAAATCATAACAGAATTTCCCTAAACTGGGGAAGGAAACATACATTCAAGTCCAGAAGGCACAGAAAACCCTCCTCAAAATCAATGAAAATAGAATAATATCCAAACATATAATAGTGAAGATTACAATTTTAGAGAAGAGTGGAAAATCCTGAAAGCAGCTCAAGATAAGAACTCCTTAACCTACAAGGATAGAAACATTAGACTGGTAGCAGACCTATCCACAGAGACCTGGCAGGCCAAAATGGAATTGCATGATATATTCAGGGTACCAAATGAGAAAAACATACAGCCAAGAATACTTTATCCCACAAGGCTATCATTCAATAATGGAAGGAAAGATAAAAAGCTTCCAGGACAAACAGAAACTAGAAGAATTTATGATCACTAAATAAGATCTGCAAGAAATATTAAAGGGGATTCTGTAAGTGAAAAGAGAGCCCAAAAGCAACATAGACCAGAAAGGAAGAGAGACATTCTACAGAAAAGGACACTTTATGAATAATACAATGGCACTAAATTCATATCTTTCACTAGTTACTCTGAATGTAAGGGTGCTAAATGCTCCAATCAAAAGACACAGGGTATCAGATTGGATAAAAAATCAAGACCCATTGATATACTCTCTGCAAGAGACTCATTTTATTTTTTTAAGATTTTATTTATTTATTTGACAGAGAGAGATCACAAGTAGGCAGAGAGGCAGGCAGAGAGAGAGGAGGAAGCAGGCTCCCTGCCAAGCAGAGCCCAATGTGGGACTCGATCCCAGGACCCTGAGATCATGACCTGAGCCGAAGGCAGAGGCTTAAACCACTGAGCCACCCAGGCACCTGAGACTCATTTTAGACTGAAAGACACCTCCATATTTAAAGTGAGGGGGTGGAAAACAATTTACCATGCTAATGGACATCAAAAGTAAGTTGAGGTGGCAATCCTTGTATCAGACACATTAGATTTTAAACCAAAGACTGTAGTAAGATTAAGAGGGACACTATATCATAATTAAAGAGTGTATCAAACAAGATCTAACAATTATAAATATTTATGCTACTAAGTTGGAAGAAGTCAATTATATAAACCAGTTAATAACAAAATTAAAGAAATGCATTGATAATAATACAACAGTAGTAAGGGACTTTAACACCCCACTCACAGCAATGGACAAATCATCTAAGCAGAAGATCAACAGGGAAGAAAGACCTTTGAATGACACACTGGACCAGTTAGACTTCACAGATATATTCAGAACATTCCATCCTAAAGCAAGAGAATACTCATTCTTCTTGAATGCACATGGAATATTCTCCAGAATAGATCACATTCTGGGTTACAAATCAGGTCTCAACTGTTATCAAAAGATTGGCATTATTCCCTGCATACTTTCAGACCACAATGCTTTGAAACTTGAATTTAATCACAAGATGGAATTTGGAAGGAACTCAAATCCTTGGATGTTAAAGAGCATCCTACTAAAGAATGAATGGGGCAACCAGGAAATTAAAGAAGAATTAGAAAAATTCATGGAAACAAGTAAAAATGAAAGCATAATTGCTCAAAACTTTTGGGATGCAGCAAAGGCAGTCCTAAGAGGGAAGTACATAATAACACAAGCCTTTCTCAAGAAACAAGAAAAATCCTAAACACACAACCTAACCTTACACCTAAAGGACCTGGAGAAAGAACCTGGAGAAATTAAAGCCTAAACCAAGCAGATGATGAGAAATAAAGATTAGTGCAGAAATCAAAACCAAAAGAACAGAACAGGTCAATGAAACAAGAAGCTGATTCTTTTTTTTTTTTTTTAAAGATTTTATGTATTTAGTTGACAGACAGAGATCACAAGTAGGCAGAGAGGCAGGCAGAGAGAGAAAGGGGAAGCAGGCTCCCTGCCAAGAAAAGAGCCCAATGTGGGGCTCGATCCCAGGACCCTGGGATCATGACCTGAGCTGAAGGCAGAGGCTTTAACCCACTGAGCCACCCAGGCGCCCCCAAGAAGCTGATTCTTTGAAAGAATTAATAAGATCAATAAACCCCAAGCCAGATTTATCAAAAAGAATAGAGAAAGAACTCAAATTAATAAAATCATGAATGAAAGAGGAGAGATCATGACCAACATGAAATAAATACAATTATAAGAACATATTATTAGAAGGAAAGGAGAAATACTCATTTTTTCTATAAATAAACTTTATTAATTTAATATATATAAAAATAAAAGATCATTATGCTTTCTAAAAAAAAGAACATATTATGAGCAACTACATGCCAACAGATTAGACAATCTGGAAGAAATGGATGCATTCCTAGAAACATATAGACCAACAAAACTGAAACAGGAAGAAATAGAAAACCCAAGCAGACCCATAACCAGCAAGAAAACTAAAGCAGTAATCAGAAAGTTTCCCAACAAGCAAGGGTCTAGGGCTGGATGGTTTCTCAGGGGACTTCTACTAAACATTTAAAGAAGAACTAATACCTATTCTTCTGATGCTGTTTCAAAAAAAATAGAAATGGAAGGAAAACTTCCAAACTCTTTCTATGAAGCCAGCATTACCTTGGTCCCCAAGCCAGATGAAATCCCACCAAAAAGAGAATTACAGACCAATATCCCTTATGAACATGGATGTCAAAACTCTCACAAAGATACTAGACAATAAGATCCAACAGTAGATTAGAAGGATTATTCACCACGACCAAGTAGGATTTATTCCTGGGCTGCAAGTGTACTTTAACATCTATAAATTAACCAACATGATACATCACATTAATAAAAGAAAGGACAAGAAACATATGACTCTCTCAATTGATGCAAAAAAAAGCATTTGGCAAAATTCAGCATCCTTTATTGATTAAAAACCTCCATAGTATAAGGATAGAGAGAACATCTCTCAATATCATTAAAGTCATGTACAAAAAGCCCACAGTGAATATCATTCTCAGCTTTTCCCCAAAGATCCGCAATGTGAGAGGGATGTCCACTCTCACCACTGGTGTTCAACATAGCATGAGAAGTCCTAGCCCTTAGCAATCATACCACAAAAAGAAACAAAAGATATTTGGTTTGGCAAAGAAGAAATCAAACTCTCTCTTTAAAGATGACATGATACTTTATGAGGAAACCCCCCCCAAAACCCCCCAAGTTGTTGGAACTCACATAGGAATTCAGCAATGTGGCAGGACATAAAATCAATAATGCACAGAAAACAGTTGATTTCTATACATTAACAGTGGGACAGAAGAAAGACAAATTAAGGAGTCAATCCCACTTACAATTTTTCCAAAAATCATAAGATACCTAGGAATAAAGTTAACCTAAGAGGTAAAGGATCTGTACTCTGAAAACTAGAGAACGCTTATAAAAGAAATTGAGGAAGATATGAAGAAATGGAAAGACATTCCTTGCTCATGGATTAGAAGAACAAATATTGTTAAAATATCTGTGCTACCCAGAGCAACCTACGCATTCAATGCAATCTCTATCAAAATATCATCAACACTTTTCACAGAGTTAGGACAAATAATCCTAAATTTTGTATAGAACCAGAAAAGACCCTGAAAGCCAAAGGAATTTTGAAACAAAATGAAACAAACCTGGTGGCATCACAATTCCAGACTTCAAGCTCTATTATAAAGCTCTAATCATCAAGACATGGTAAGAGCATAAAAGAAGACACATGGATCAGAATAGAGACAGAATAGAAAACCCAGAAATGTACTCTCAACTCTATGGTCAACTAATGTACAAGCAAGCAGGAAAGAATATCCAAAGGAAAATGGAAAGCCTGTGAGGAAATGGGCAGAAGATATGAACAGATATTTCACCAAAGAAAACATCCAAATGGCCAACAGCCACATGAAGAAATGCTCAATATCACTTAGCATCAGGGAAATACAAATCAAAACCACAATGAGATACCACCTCACACCATTCAGAATGGCTAAAACTAACAGGTCAGGAAACAGCAAATGTTGATGAGAATGCAGAAAAAGGGGGCCCCCTTTACACTGTTGGTAGGAATGCAAGCTGGTGCAGCCACTCTGGAAAACAGTATGGAGGTTTCTCAAGAGGTTAACAATAGAGCTACCCTAAAATCCAGCAATCATACTAGTAGGTATTTACCCAAATGACACTAATATGGTGATGCAAAGGGGCATCTGCTCCCCAATATTCATAAGAACAATGTCCACAATAGCCAAACTGTCCATCTACAGATAAATGGATAAAGATGTGGTGTGTATATATATGTATATATATATACATATATATGTACACATGTGTATATACTAAATCCATGTATATATATATATACACGTATATATACATGTATATATGTATATACACATGTATATACACATGGATAAAGATGTGTATATATACACCACATCTTTATCCATATATATATATATATACACACAATGGAATATTATTCAGCCATCAGAAAGGATGAATACTTACCATTTACATAAACATAGATGGAACTGGAGGGTATTATGCTCAGTGAAATAAATCAGAGAGAGACAATTGTCATATGGTTTCACTCATAAATGGAATATAAGAAACAACACAGAAGATAGTAAGGGAAAGGAGGGAAAACTGAATGAAAAGTCATCAGAGCTATATGTTAGCTAATTGAATTTAAATTTTAAAAAAGTCAACAAAAGCAGTGATAGAAGAGCAGAGCACAAATTTACCTCAGGCTAACAGAGTTTGGGATTCCATGGAGGAGAGTCAAAGCTGTTGCTTGCCCATGCCAGGCCTCGTGCCTCTGAAAAAGAAGAGTGGATCGAGGGATGGCCACACATAATAGAATGGGGCCCCCACTCACCAAAAATGCCTGCTGAAGTGTTGAGAGATAGATTCACCTATAAGCCAATATGAAAATTTAAAATACGACAAAGAATGTAGAAACCATCACCTCAAAGTTGCAAAGTTGCACCTCTGCAAGATGAACTGTGCTCTAGGCTTCTGTGCCCAGACATCCTGTCCTTCAGTTAGCTACAGCCTGCGCTGCAGACTAGTGATCATTTCACTGCAGGCCTACTAATGTGCCACCCTACTTACAGGAGGCAGTCTCCTTGGGCCTAGACCACTGTGAGCTTGCCCTTTAGCCTGGAATGCCTGCAACAGGATATTTTTCCATGGCCCTCCTCACGACTCTGTTTAGTTCTTAATTTTAGTCACTCTTGTTCACTTTTAAATTTACATTTCATTCTTTCTATAGCTTGAAGTTCCACACTCAAATCTGAATATTTTTAAGTTCTTTCAACACTGTAATAATGGTCATTTTAAAGCCCATGTCTGGTAACTCCATTGCCTGAATTCCTGGCTATTTTTCTGCTCTCTGTTGAGTTTTAGAATCGTTGACATATATTTTCTTTTTATATGCCTGGTTATATTTCTTTTTTGTTTCTTTATTGGTAAATTCTCATCTATTATAATTTTAGACTTACAAAAACATTGTCATTAGAGTAGAAAAACTTCTATATATCTACAACACTGACTTGCCATTTTGCCCCATTTTTTTTCATTACTCTTCCCTTCACTCTGTGTGTGTCTGTGTGTGTGTGTGTGTGTGTGTGTGTGTGAATATGTGTGAAGTAATTTTATCTTACGTACTTCATAATACTCTTGTCTAAAAATTAGAACTCTCATTTTCTCCTACTCAACTTACCTAACTAGCAGAGTTAGTGCTCATTGACACTGATCACTTTTACACTTTATTTCAGAGCATTAAATAAATGTACTAATATGTGTCTACACAGCCATAAAAAAATGACCAATAAATGAATGATGGAAAGCATCTTTCAAGATAAATAACGGAGTGTGTGTCTCCACCAATGTCTACATTCAGCTGTAGGATTTAGTAGAAGGTCAGAAAATCTCATTCATTAATTAAAAAAAATTAGTTGTGCCTGAATTAAAGTTGTGTCTATGTTGATTAATTGAAAAGCCAATAGCTAGGTAATTCTGTTGGCCTATCTTCATTGTAGTGTGTTTATTGTGGTCAATTAATTTTTTAAATTTAATTTAATTTATTTTAATTTTAATTTTTTTCCTTTAAGCTTTTTTATTTAAACATATAATGTAACCCCACCACCCTCTCCCAACCTCTCTCCCCCCCACTCCCCTCAGTTTGTTTTATGACATTAAGAGTCTCTTTTGGTTTGTCTCCCTCCTAATCCCATCTTGTTTCATTTTTACTTTTCCTACAGCCTTAACCAACACCCCCATTGCATCTCCACTTCCTCATATCAGGGAGATCATGTGATAGTTGTCTTTCTCCAGTTGACTTATTTCGCTAAGCATAATACGCTCTAGTTCCATCCATGTCGTCGCAAATGGTAAGATTTCATTTCTTTTGATGGCTGCATAGTATTCCATTGTATATATATACCACCTCTTCTTTATCCATTCATCTGTTGATGGACATCTAGGTTCTTTCCATAACTTGGCTATTGTGGACATGGCTGCTATAAACATTCGGGTACACGTGCCCCTTTGGATCACTACGTTTGTATCTTTAGGGTAAATACCCAGTAGTGCAATTGCTGGGTCATAAGGTAGCTCTATTTTCAATTTTTTTGAGGAACCTCCATGCTGTTTTCCAGAGTGGTTGCACCAGCTTGCATTCCCACCAACAGTGTAGGAGGGTTCCCCTTTCTCCACAACCTCGCCAGCATCTGTCATTTCCTGACTTGTTCATTTTAGCCATTCTGACTGGTGTGAGGTGGTATCTCATTGTGGTTTTGATTTGTATTTCCCTGATGCCCAGTGATGTGGAGCACTTTTTCATGTGTCTGTTGGCCATCTGGATGTCTTCTTTGCAGAAATGTCTGTTCATGTCCTCTGCCCATTTCTTGATTGGATTGTTTGTTCTTTGGGTGTTAAGTTTGCTAAGCTCTTTATAGATTGTGGATACTAGCCCTTTATCTGATGTGTCATTTGCAAATATCTTCTCCCATTCTGTCAGTTGTCTTTTGGTTTTTTTTGACTGTTTCCTTTGCTGTGCAAAAGCTTTTTATCTTGATGACGTCCCAATAGCTCATTTTTTCCCTTGCTTCCCTTGCCTTTTGTGTTGTTCCTAGGAAGAAGTTGTTCCTAGGATCTCAGCTGCGGCTGAGATCGAAGAGGTTGCTGCCTGTGTTCTTCTCAAGGATTTTGATGGATTCCTTTCTCACGTGGAGGTCCTTCATCCATTTTGGGTCTATTTTCGTGTGTGGTGTAAGGAAATGGTCCAATTTCATTTTTCTGCATGTGGCTGTCCAATTTTCCCAACACCATTTGTTGAAGAGGCTATCTTTTTTCCATTGGATGTTCTTTCCTGCTTTGTCGAAGATTAGTTGACCATAGAGTTGAGGGTCTATTTCTGGGCTCTCTATTCTGTTCCATTGATCTATGTGTCTGTTTTTGTGCCAGTACCATACTGTCTTGATGATGACAGCTTTGTAATAGAGCTTGAAGTCTGGAATTGTGATGCCACCAACTTTGGCTTTCTTTTTCAATATTCCTTTGGCTATTCGAGGTCTTTTCTGGTTCCATATAAATTTTAGGATGATTTGTTCCATTTCTTTGAAAAAATTGGGTGGGATTTTGATAGGCATTGCATTAAATGTGTAGATAGCTTTAGGTAGCATAGACATTTTCACAATATTTATTCTTCCAATCCATGAGCATGGAACATTTTTCCATTTCTTTGTGTCTTCCTCAATTTCTTTCATGAGTACTTTATAGTTCTCTGAGTATAGATTCTTTGCCTCTTTGGTTAGGTTTATTCCTAGGTATCTTATGGTTTTGGGTGTAATTGTAAATGGGATTGACTCCTTAATTTCTCTTTCTTCTGTCTTGTTGTTGGTGTAAAGAAATGCAACTGATTTCTGTGCATTGATTTTATATCCTGACACTTTACTGAATTCCTGTACAAGCTCTAGCAGTTTTGGAGTGGAGCCTTTTGGGTTTTCCACATATAGTATCATATCATCTGCAAAGAGCGATAGTTTGACTTCTTCTTTGCC
>ML110034.1:0-30915 GCA_003697995.1 Taxidea taxus jeffersonii | reverse complement strand
TGTATTTGAGACCTTTCCTGTTTCTTGAGATAGGCTTGTATCGCTATATATTTTCCTCTCAGGACTGCCTTTGCTGTGTCCCACAGCAAAGATTTTGGACCGTTGTGTTTTCATTATCATTTGTTTCCATGGTTTTTTTCAATTCTTCTTTAATTTCCTGGTTGACCCATTCATTCTTTAGAAGGATGCTGTTGAGTTTCCATGTATTTGTGCTCTTTCCAAATTTCCTCTTGTGATTGAGTTCTAGCTTCAGAGCATTGTGGTCTGAAAATATGCAGGGAATGATCCCAATCTTTTGATACCGGTTGAGACCTGATTTATGACTCAGGATGTGGTCTATTCTGGAGAATGTTCCATGGGCACTAGAGAAGAATGTGTATTCTGTTGCTTTGGGATGGGATGTTCTGAATGTATCTGTGGTGTCCATCTGCTCCAGTGTGTCATTTAAGACCTTTATTTCCTTATTGATCTTTTGCTTGGATGGTCTGTCCATTTCAGTGAGGGGTGTGTTAAAGTCTTCTACTATTATTGTATTCTTGTCAATGTGTTTCTTTGATTTTGTTATTAATTGGTTTATATAGTTGGCTGCTCCCATGTTAGGGGCATAGATATTTAAAATTGTTAGATCTTCTTGTTGGACAGACCCTTTGAGTATGATATAGTGTCCTTCCTCATCTCTTATTATAGTCTTTGGCTTAAAATCTAATTGATCTGATATGAGGATTGTCACATCAGCTTCCTTCTGATGTCCATTAGCATGGTAACTTGTTTTCCACTCCCTCACTTTCAATCTGGAGGTGTCTTCAGGTCTAAGATGAGTTTCTTGTAGGCAGCATATTGATGGGTTTTGTTTTTTTATCCATTCTGAAACCCTGTGTCTTTTGATTGGGGCCTTTAGCCCATTTATATTCAGGGTAACTATTGAGAGATATGAATTTAGTGCCATTGTATTGCCTGTAAGGTGATTGTTACTGTACATTGTCTCTGTTCCTTCCTGATAATAGTTTTAGGGTCTCTCTTTGCTTAGAGGACTCCTTTCAATATTTCCTGTAGAGCTGGTTTGGTGTTCACAAATTCTTTCAGTTTTTGTTTATCCTGGAAGCTTTTTATCTCTCCTTCTATTTTCAATGATAACATAGCTGCATAAAGTATTCTTGGCTGCATGTTTTTCTCGTTTAGTGCTCTGAATATATCATGCCAGTTCTTTCTGGCCTGCCAGGTCTCTGTGGATAAGTCTGCTGCCAATCTAATATTTTTACCATTGTATGTTACAGACTTCTTGTCCCGTGTTGCTTTCAGGATTTTCTCTTTGTCGCTAAGACTTGTAAATTTTATCATTAGATGGTGGGGTGTGGGTCGATTCCTATTGATTTTGAGAGGTGTTCTCTGCACCTCCTGGATTTTGATGCTTGTTCCCCTTGCTATATTAGGGAAATTTTCTACAATAATCCTCTCCAGTATACCTTCTGCTCCTCTTTCTCTTTCTTCTTCTTCTGGAATCCCAATTATTCTAATGTTGTTTTGTCTTATGGCGTCACTTATCTCTTGAATTCTCCCCTCGTGATCCAGTAGTTGTTTGTCTCTCTTTTGCTCAGCTTTTTTATTCTCTGTCATTTGGTCTTCTATATCACTAATTCCTTCTTCTGCCCCATTTATCCTAGCAGTAAGAGCCTCCATTTTTGATTGCACCTCATTAATAGCTTTTTTTGATTTCAACTTGATTAGACTTTAGTTCTTTTATTTCTCCAGAAAGGGCTTTTATTTCTCCAGACAGGGTTTCTCTAATATCTTCCATGCCTTTCTTGAGACCGGCCAGAACCTTGAGAATCATCATCCTGAATTCCAGATCTGACATATTACCAATGTATGTATTGATTAGGTCCCTAGCCTTCGGTACTGCCTCCTGTTCTTTTTTTTTTTTTTTTTTTTTGTGGTGAGTTTTTCCGCCTTGTCATTTTGTCCAGATAAGAATCCGCTGTTCTCCTTGTTATGTGAACTTGGTCTTGGCTGGATTTCTTGTTGATCTTCTGCGGGAGGGGCCTGTTGTAGTGATTTTCAAGTGTCTCTGCCCCAGGCAGAATTGCACCTCCCTCACCAGGGGCAGGGCTAAGTAATTCTCTCAGGTTCGCTTTCCAGAGCTTTTATTCCCTGAACGCTTTCCGTAGAGTTCCAGAGGACGGGGATGAAAATGGTGGCCTCCCAATCTCCGGCTTGGAGGAGCCGAGAGCTAGGGGCCCCAGTCTTCTGTGCGCCTTCAGAGAAAAGCGCTTAATCACTCCTGTCTCCCCGGCCTCCAGCCGTGCTTGGAGAAAATCGTGAGTAATCATTCCCATCTCACTGGCTTCTGGTTGTGCTCCGAGGTCACCCAACCTGTGACCAAGCTTCTCTGTCTCTGGCAGAGTCCCACCTGGAGTCTCCGAACCCCATAGATCCCTGAGCTCTCCCAGGTTGGAGTCTCCCCGGATCTTGTGGGGACCCCTCACACAGAGCACTGGTCCGTGTCACAGACCACGGCTCTAGGAAACCCCGAGTTGAGAGCTCACTCCTCAGCTCTGTCTCCGCAGCAGCTTCCCCTCTCTAATACCTGTGAGCTCTGTGACACTCAGACACCCCTGATTCTTCTGTGACCCTGCGGGACCTGAGTCCATGCTGTCCCCGTGAGGTTGTCACCCCAGTTTAGCCTCTGGAGCGATGTCCCTCCATGGAGCAGACTTTTAAAAGTCTTGATTTTGTGCTCCGTTGTTCTGCCACTTTCTGGAGCTGGCCCCTCCCCTGGGGTATATCTTCCCGCGTTGAATTCACTTCTCCGCTGGTCCTACCTTTAGAATGTGGTCGATTTTCTGTTTCTAGAATTTTTGTTTTCTTCTCTTCAATCTCCTGTTGGATTTGTAGGTGTTCGGAATGGTTTGATAGGCTATCTAGCTGATCTCCTGCTGCCTGATGTCTCAGCCTGCTACTTCTCTGCCATCTTGACTCCTCCCCATGGTCAATTAATTTTTGAGATTGATTTAGATGGAGTGGCCTATGTTGGTGCTGTAGAGTTCTGTGATCATTAAGAAAGAAGAAGGTAGCCTCACCAGTGGGGTAATAATGTCAGAGGAGGGACATCATTCAAGTATTTACTGACACATTTTGTAAGAGAGAATAAATAAATTTTCAATATGCATTCATCCTTATATTTCTTCTAATGAAGAAAATATTGAAATTTAGAAATGTGATTTTTTTTCCCTGACATGGTATCCTTCCTTGTAGCTTGGCACCTGGGCCTCACAGTGGTTGGCTCCATGTTTCTTTTTACTTTTCTCCACATATAGCTCTAAAGGAAAGATCCAAGATGAATTGTTAACATTTAAGAACAATGTGTAAATATATGTCAGTACTGTCCATGTCAAAGTCAAGAAGAAAAGGTTTAGACTATAGAAATGAAATTTCTTCATTCCAAAGGTATGCAACAAATTACTGTATAACACCAGAATGTATCATTTATCTTTTAATTTAAATAAGTTTGATTATACAATGAATTTTTGCTTAATACAGCCTTTGCCAAAAACGTACAGATAATTATTGAAGAAATAAAAATTAACTTCAAGAATTAGATTTTTAAAGTTAAGTTTAATCAAAGAAAGCAATTACATTAAAAAATGATTAAATGATTCATTTAACTGCCCTGTTTTGAATTATATTGCTATCTAAATAATTTATGCACTCTCTGTAGACCTCTTTGCTATCTTTCCTCTGCCCATCTTCTGTCTGTCCTTTCTCAACCACTATGCCTTCCCTCCCTCAGAGTTTCCTTTCCTTATTCTCTTCCTCATACTGTAATTAGTCACTTAAAATAGCCCATGCCCCACAGTAGCAAGTATGTGAGTGTGTGTGTGTGTTTGTGTGTGTGTAGGTCATGGGAGTGGAAGAACGAAAAGACTAAACAAAGGTAATAAAGAGAATTAAAAAATAAGTGTGGTGATATTTTGGTAATGAAAAATAAAATTAAAAACTTTCATATGGTGCTATTAAATTTATTTATTTTTGTCTTTTAAATTTTAAACTAGGCTTGTGTACATGTTTATGCAAATTTTCCTCAACTACCCATCATTATTTCAAGAATATTGTATTATGTTACTCTAGAGTGAATTTAAATTGAATGTTATCATAGGAAAAATTATTTTCCTAGACACTAGACGTTAAATAATATATAATTAATTAATATATTAATATCGATATTATAATAGAGCTTAATTTTAAATAAATTAACTTAAATCACTATGATACAATATTTTGTGGCTAAATGTTATAAAATTAACACAAAGATTATGTGGTGACAGGGGATAGGATACTTAGATTTGCAGCCGGACACACAAATATATAAAGATTTTATGATTACAATTAAAATTAGCAATGTTTTACAAAAATAAAATATGCAAGCTATTAAACACCATTAAAAAACTTTAATCAATTGGTTATTTGCTCTACCAGAGCAAAGATTTTGTCTGAATCCTCACTCCTGTGGCAGTCCTGACAGAGGGAAGGACTGCACTAAAGATCATCAAATGGAAACATATGTGGATGCATATGGTCCTCACATAATATTATTTAGTGTTTTAATAAAGTAAATTAAATAAATTCAAATATTTATTGATCATCAAACCATCATCTTTAGATTACTTGGTGTTGTACTGAGGAAACGGGAAATGATTGCAGAACAAGAAGTCAATCTGTTGCCAAAACTAATTCAATATGGAATGTTGAGAATGTTGCCTGGTAATCTGAATGATAATTAAACACAAAAATAAGTAGCAACATGTAAAATTGAGGTTTACAGAAAGGAATAATATATTTGATATGCTGAAAGAAATCAAGAAGTATACAGCTTTGGAAAAAGAAAATTGAAGTCACCTATGAAATTTAAAATTTTAAATGCAAACCCTAGCCTCTGAAACAATATTTATTCTGTGTGCAATTCCTTCTAGGTGCAATGCCCTGTTCTATTCTATTAAAAAGAACTCTTAATTCAGCAGTTATAAAATAAAATAAAAATATTTTTTACACCATAAAACTAAAAAACTACTATAGGCAGAAAATAAGATAATCACCTTCAAAAACTAATATACTGGGGCACCTGGGAGGTTCAGCTGGTTGAGTGTCTTCAGCTCTGGTCATCATTCCAGGGTACTGGGATTGAGCCCTGTATTGGGCTCTCTGCTCAGCTGGGAGTCAGGTTCTGCCTCTCCCTCTGTGATCTCTCCTGTTATTGCTCTCTCTCAAATAAACAAATAGAATCTTAAATAAAACAAAAACAAAAAACTAACATACCAAGAAAAAATATTTGCAATTCATCTCACAAAGCACTCACATCTCTTATATATAAAGATCCCTTAGAAAGCAATAAAATGACCAAGAATCCAATAGACAATTCATAAAAGGAGAGATAATTAAAGACATGCAAATGATGCATACATATATGAATATCTATTAATCAACAAATCAAAACTACTAAAATACCATTTTTATCAATAAATTGTTAAAAATCCCAATGAAGGATTTTTTAAGACAAACTACAAAGCAATAAGCATTCTCATATATTATTTACAAGGAGAGATTTGGTAATATCTATCAAAAAATAACATGCTTAAAAATATTTTGACCCCAAAATCCTACTTCTGAAAATTTATTCTTAGACATGCATATAGATATTTGTAAAGATATAAATACAAAATTATGCATTACAGCAGTATTTGTAAAAGCAAATGACTATTGACAACCCAAATGTTCAATAGTGGGCTGGTTAGTTATTTGCAGAACAGTTATAAAATGAAGTGTCACACATTGGAAAGAAAATGAGAAGTTTTCTTGTAAGTAACTATTAAGGAAAACTAGAGCAAGGCGTGTAGTAAGTCACCCTTTGAAAAAAGAAGAAAATGAAAGGATATTTACATTTGCTTAGAAAATTCTGGGGAAAAGGGAGAAAAATGTATCAGTAGTGTTTTGTGGAAAGACAGATGGAGAAAAAGTTTAGAGTAAATGTTTTTACTGTATGTATTTTATATTGACTTTTAAACTATGTGTTGCCTACTAAAATTTTCAATAAGAATTTAAAAATTGAGAAGAAAATTAAGATAACCATTATTGATTGTCTTCAATAAATTGAATACCATAGAGTTCTTATCCTTACTGGAAATGAGCTTTGAATTTGCTTTATAATTATCTGGCAGCCAAGAATAAGAAAATAATCCTTTAATCCAAATAAATTACAGGATTCACATTTGATAGAACTATTCCTACTTTAGAGGCAAGAGCAAATCAACTCCCAAAAATGAGGCATAAGGAGAAAGTAATATGCAGGGATCAGTCCCCTTAGAGTATTTTTTAGAGTAGGCACAGGGCTCTTTCTCAGCAAATCACCTTGAAGTATATCCTACAAAACTAGTTGTTTGGAGAGCTCAAAATTATAAGGAATAGCTATATGGTCCTCCTATGATCTAGTCTAATATAAGGATAGCTTTTAAGCTTTTAGTTGGTTAGAGAAATGAATAGTATACTTCCTTTCAGGCAATCCTCTATAAGTATTTTTTCAATCAAGAGTTTGAAAATTACTCATCACAGAAGGTTCATGATCATACTCTGACAAGATGTACTCAAGTACAAAAGTCTATGTTGTCATCATCCTGTTGTGAAAACCATAGCCACTCATATGAAAGGCTTGAAGAGACTCACACTGTCTTGAATGATTATGTTTTTCAAGACCCTCTCAAGTATATTCATGTTCTCTAACAAGAAATTCTGGCAAGTAGTCTCATTGCCATGGATTCTCTACATGGCTTTTGTTCCACTTGCCACATTGAAGGCTTTGAAGTCAAGCCCCCATGAGTGCATACGTTCTTTATCCTATTTGGTTGTTTTGAGTTATTTATTTTTAAATAAACAGGAAGCTAGTCATTTGAGACTGAACCAAAAATGAACCAGTACTGAACTTAAACATTTTTCTGCAGCTGAAGTTTAAGTTTAGGATTAAAATTTTAATGGATAAAGAAATGAATGTACCATTTTTGGAGAAAATTCGTAAGTATCTGTATTACAGAAAAGACACAGAAATAATATTATTATGCAATATTTCAGTGGCATTCAGTCTTCATCTTATATCATTAATGTAATGCTTAATATTAATGCTTGTTCTACTTTTTTGGTAAGATATAAAACTATTTGCTAGTTTCTAGCCTCATTATATCATACTTTTTCTTTTATTTAATGCATAAGGAATTTTAACCATGTTATTTACTTTAATTGATATGATTTCAGATTCATACATTTGATTCTTTTTATAAAAAACTAAGCAGCAGATTTATGCATGTGCAGATGTCTACCAAAGAAATATTATGCCTTTTTTAATATTATTCACTTCTTGAATAATTTTTGATTTGTGCTACATATTCATTGCATTATTAGAAATAACAAGTATTGAGAAATATTTATATACTACTCTCATTCTGATTTTCTCACTTCAGATTACCATTTTGCTTTATATTATAATCCTCACTCCCCCATTTGGGGTTCTGACCCCTTTTCTCATTTTTTCATTCATTAACTGGATATTTATATGGCTAAGGTACTGTTAAAAAGTATGGAGGATTCAGTAATGAAGATCTACTTACCTTTAGGGAACAAATATAAGGTACCAGTACAGACTATAAGAAGCCAAATAAGTAAGCAAGGGATAGAGTTTAATGAGAGGTTATTGGAGGCTGTTTTAGATCAATGGTCAAAGAAGATCTCTTTAGAGCAGTGATGTTTAAATAGGGAACTGAAAGAAATACTAGCGAGTCATAACAAGGTTTTGGAAGAAAACACTCCAGACAAAGAGAAAGCAAGTGCCAAAAAGCTGAGAAAGGAGGTTGGTGTTTTGCAGGTATAGCAAGTCATCCAGTATAGATGGAAGGGTGTTAAACTCTCCCAGAGTTGAGGTTTCTACAACATAATAAGGAATTACATGGTTTGACTAACATAACTAAAACATTACTCTGGGGGCACCTGGTTTACTCAGTGGATTAAGCATCTGTCTTCAGCACAGGTCATGATACCAGAGTCTTGGGATTGAGCTTGCATTAGGCTCCCTGCTTAGTGGGGAGTCTGCTTCTCCCTCTACCCCTCAACCAGCTTGTACATGCACTCTCTCTCTCAAATAATAAATAAATAAATAAATAAAATCTTTAAAAAATATTATTCTGAATGTTCTATGGAGAATTAAGTGTAATGAGCTAGAGGTGAAAAAGGAAGACCAGTTAGAAGATCATTACAGTTATACAGGTAATATCTAGTGGGGGGATTACACTATTGTAGTAACAGGAAAAGTGGTGAAAAATATTCTGACTGAGAGGTTTAGTTGACTCTTAAACAATGCATAGTTAGGAGTTGGCCCCTTTGCTGTCGAAAATCCACATATAACTTTTGACTCCCAAAACTTAACTACTAATAGCCTACTGTTGACTAGAAGCTTTATGGATAACATAAACAGTTGATTAAGACTTATTTTGTATATTATATACAGTATTATTTTAAAAAGTAAGCTAGAAAAAATAAAATGCTATTTAAAATCATTAAGGAAGAGAAAATACATTAATAGGACTCTATTTTTATTAAAAAAACAAAAACAAAAACCAAAAAACAACAAAAACCCACATCCCTGCATGTAAGTTCAAACCCATGTTACTCAAGGGTCAGCTGGTATTTTGGCTATAAAACTGGCAAGTGGTTGACTTCCCAGTAGATTGCATGTGGGATATAGGAGAATGAGAAGAATCCAGAATAACCCCAATGCCTGAGAAATCAGTGGAAAAAATTGGTATTAATTGAAATGTGAACTAAAAAGTGTAGCACTCTTTTGGAAATTAAATATCTTATTTTAGACATGTTCTGCATGAACGTGTTTATTAGTCTTGCTTAAGTTCTTCAATTAGTTTTTTTCAGAGAGCTCTGGCTTTCTTTTTTCTTTCTTTTTTTTTTTTTAAAGATTTTATTTATTTGTCAGAGAGAGAGAGAGAGAGCGAGCACAGGCAGACAGAGTGGCAGGCAGAGGCAGAGGAAGAAGCAGGCTCCCTGCCAAGCAAGGAGCCCGATGTGGGACTCGATCCCAGGATGCTGGGATCATGACCTGAGCCGAAGGCAGCTGCTCAACCAACTGAGCCACCCAGGCATCCCCCTCTTTTTTCTATTTAATATCACTTTGTTTTTTATTCACTTTGTGTTTTATTATCTCATTATACCTATTTGAGATTTAATTTGCTCTTCTTTATCTAGTTTCTCAAAGTTTAATCTGAGATCATTGATTTTAAAAATGTATGTTCCATAAAATACAGGTACACATTGCAATATATGTTTTTCAAGAATTGAGGTGAAATTATAATTATTAAATACATTAAAATAACTATAAGGTGTGAAAGTGATTTGAAGATTAATGAGAATAAGTGACTAAATAACTCAATTTTTTAAAAAAGGGACAAGACCAAATTTTTGTGTTCAAGAAATAAACTCTATTCAGTGAAATTGACAAACGGTTATGATTCAAACAAAGATACTTAAAAGTTAAAAGGGGCACCTGGGTGGCTCAGTTCGATAAGCATCTGCTTTCTCCTCAGGTCATGGTCCCATGGTTCTGGGATACAGCCCACATCAGACTCCTTGCAGGTAGCCTGCTTCTCCCTCTCCCTCGGCCTACTGCTCCCCCAGCTTGTACTCTCTCTCTGTCAAATAAATAAAATCTTAAAAAAAAGTTATTATGGGAACAAAGAGAAGAGTAGTTTAACTGTCTTTAGAAAAGAAAGTTCTTCCATATCATCTTTAAAATTTATTTATTTTAATTTTCATCATCAAATGTTTCTTGAGAACCATGAATTAGAAACTGCTGTTAACTAAATGGAGGTAATGGTATTACTCTTCTCAGTATTTACTCTCTCTTCCTGAAAGAGCATTCTACATCTCTGCTTAGTTCTCTTGTTCTTTCTGTCAAGAGAATGATATATCCCAAGTAGGCTTTTTCTTCAAGGATGAGTCCAAGGATGAGCAGAGATGTGCGTTGGGAGAACAGCCTCCAACAGACCATGGCCAGCATGTAGTGTGACTAAAAAATAAACTTTGTTAGTGTAAGCTAAAATCCACTGTCACTGCCAATGACAGTAACAACCTCACCTTATTTTCTAATACAGATATTAAACTGTAAATTTCCCTTTAATAACCCTTTGGTTATGTGCTAATCAGGAGTCAATCAGAGAAGCAGAAACACTAAAAAATACATGCAGAAACACGTGTGTGTGTGTGTGTGTGTGTGTACGTGCACGCATGTGTGCGTGTGTTTAAGTTTCGAAGTATTTGGGGCTATTTTTAGCTACCTAATTTAATCTTATCTGATTTAAATTCCTCTCTTTCTTCCTTTCTTTTCCTTCTTTCTTCCTTTCTTTTCTTTCTTTCTTTCTTTCTTTCTTTCTTTCTTTCTTTCTTTCTTTCTTTCTTTCTTTCTTTCTTTTCTTCCTTCCTTCCTTTCTTTCCTCTTTCTTTAATTTTTAAAATTTTTTTAAATTTTATTTTCTTTTTTTCAGTGTTCCAAGATTCATTGTTTATGCACCACACCTAGTACTCCATGCAGTGTGTGCCCTCCTTAATTCCCACCACCAGGCTCACCCATCCCCACACCCCCCTCCCTTCCAAAACCCTCAGTTTCTTTCTCAGAGTCCACAGTCTCTTTGCTTCGTCACCCCCTCCAATTTTCCCCAATTCACTTTTCCTTTCCTTTTTCTAATGTCCTCTGTGTTATTCCTTATGCTCCACAAGTAAGTGAAGCCATATGATAATTGACTCTCTCTGCTTGACTTATTTCACTCAGAATAATTTCCTCCAGGCCCTTCCATGTTCAAAAGTTGGGTATTCTTCCTTTCTGATGGAGGCGTAGTATTCCATTTTATATATGGACCATATCTTCTTTAACCATTTGTCTGTTGAAGGGCATCTCGGCTTCTTCCACAGTTTGGTGATTGCGGCCATTATTATTATGACCATTGGGGTACAGATGACCCTTCTTTTCAGTACATCTGTATCTTTGGGGTTAATACCCAGTAGTGCAATTGCAGGGTAATAGGGTAACTCTAATTTCTTAAGGAATCTCCACACTTTCCAAAGTGGCTGCACCCACTTGTATTCCCACCAACAGTGTAAGAGTTTCCCCTTCCTCCACATCCTCTCTAACGCTTGTTTTTTCTTGTCTTGTTAATTTTGGCATCTCAATGTGTGTGTGCGTGCGCACTTGTATGTGTTTTAAGATTTTATTTATTTATTCGATAGAGAGAGAGGGAGAAAGAGACCACAAGTAGCAGAGAGGCAGGCAGAAAGAGAGGGAGAAGCAGGCTCCCCACTGAGCAGAGAGCCCAATGTGGGGCTCAATCCCAGGACCCTGAGATCATGAACTGAGCTGAAGGCAGAGGCTTAACCCACTGAACCACCCAGGCTCTGTCAATGTAATTTTGATTTGAATTTCCCTGATGGCTAATGATGATGAATATTTTTTCATGTGTCTGCTAGCCATTTGTATGTCTTCTTTGGAGAAGTATCTGTTCATGTCTTCTGCCCATTTTTGATGTGATTATCAGTTTTTTGGGTGTTGAGTTTGAGTTCTTTATAGATCTTTGATATCAGTCCTTTGTCTGTAGTGTCATTTTGCAAATATCTTCTCCCATTCCGTGGGTTGCCTCTTTGTTTTGTTGACTGTTTCCTTTGCTGTGCAGAAGGTTTTGATCTTAATGAAGTCCCAAAAATTCACTTTCACTTTTGTTTGCTTTGCCTTTGGAGACATGTCTTGAAAGAAGTGCTAAGGCTCATATCAAAGACATTACTGCTTATGTTATCCTCTAGGATTTTGATATATTCCTGACTCATGTTGAGGTCTTTTATCCATTTTGAGTGTATCTTTGTGTATGGTGTAAGAGAATGGTTGAGTTACATTCTTGTACACATAGCTGTCCAATTTTCCTAGCACCATTTATTGGTCTTTTTTCCACTGTGTATTTTTTTCCTGCTTTGTTAAAGATTATTTGACCATGGAAGTGAGGGTCCATATCTGGGCTCTCTACGCTGTTCCATGGTCTGTGTCTGTTTTTGTGCCAGTGCCATGCTACCTTTGTCATCACAGCTTTGTAGTAAAGCTTGAAATCAGGCAATGTGATGCCCCCAGTTTTATTTTTCTATTTCAACATTTCCTTAGCAATTCAGGGTCTCTTCTGGTTTCATACAAATTTTAGGGTTGTTTGTTCCAGCACTTTGAAACATACTGGTGAAATTTTGATCAGGATGGCACTGAAAGTACAGATTGCTCTGGGCAGTATAGACATTTTAACAATGTTTATTTTTCCTATCCATGAGCATGGAATGCTCTTCCAGCTTTTTGTGTCTTCTTCAATTTCTTTCATGAGTGTTCTGTAGTTCCTCAAGTACAGATCCTTTACCTCTTTGGTTAGGTTATTCCCAGGTATCGTGTGGCTCTTGGTGCTATAGTAAATGGAACTGATTCTCTAATTTCCCTTTCTATATTTTCATTGCTAGTGTAAAGGAAAGAAACTGATTTCTGTGCATTGATTTTCTATCCTGCTACATTACTGAATTGCTGAATGAGTTCTAGTAGCTTGGGGGTGGAGACTTTTGGGTTTTCCATATACAGTATCATGTCATCTGTGAAGAGAGGGAGTTTGACTTCTTC
This sequence comes from Taxidea taxus jeffersonii, assembly GCA_003697995.1. Taxonomy (NCBI): domain Eukaryota; kingdom Metazoa; phylum Chordata; class Mammalia; order Carnivora; family Mustelidae; genus Taxidea; species Taxidea taxus. The sequence continues at coordinate 18,185 of ML110034.1, read as the reverse complement.
GTTGCCAATTTGGAAATCTTTTATTTCTCTTTGTTTTCTGATTTCTGTTGCTAGGACTTCTAGTACTGTGTTGAACAGCAGTGGCAAGAGTGGGTATCCTTGTCATATTCCTGTCTCAGTGGGAAGGCTGTGAGCTTTTCCCCATTGAAAATGATATTTCCTATGGGTTTTTCATAGATAGACTTTATGTAGTTGAGAAATGTTCCCTCTATCCCTATATTTTGAAGAGTTTTAATCAGGAACAGATGCTGTATTTTGTCAAATGCTTTTTATGTGTCAATTAAGAGTACCATGTGTTTTTTCTCTCTTCTCTTATTGATTTGTTCTATCACGTTGATTGATTTGTGAATGTTGAACTACCCTTGCACCCAGGGATAAATCCCACCTGGTCACGGTGGGATTTAATATATTGTTGGATCCTATTAGGTAAGATCTTGCTGAGAATCTTGGCATCCATATTCATCAGGGATATGGGTCTGAAATTCTCCTATTTGATGGGATCTTGAAGTTTTCCTTCTGTTTCTATTTTTTAAACAGCTTCAGGAGAATAAGTATTATTTCTTTTTTGAATGTTTGGTAGAATTCCCCAGGGAATCCATCAGGTCCTGGGCTCTTGTTTTTTGGGAGGTTTTTGATCACTGCTTCAATGCCATTAGTAGATATTGGTCTATTCAGGTTGTCAGTTTCTTCCTGTTTCAGTCTTGGTAGTTATAGGTTTCCAGGAATGCATCCATTTCCTGTAGGTTGCTTAACTTATTGGCATATAACTGTTGATAATAATTTCTGATGATTGTTTCTATTTCCTTGATGTTAGTTGTGATCTCTCCTCTTTCATTCATAATTTTATTAATTTGGGTCCTCTCTCTTTTCTTTTGGATTAGTTTGGCCAGTGGTTTATCGATCTTACTGATTCTTTCAAAGAACCATCTTCTAGTTTCATTGATGTGTTCTACTCTATCTCTAGTTTATAACTCATTGATCTCTGTTCTAATCTTATTTCCCTTCTTGTGCATGGGGTTGGCTTAATTTGTTGTTGATTTTCAAGTTCTTTAAGGTGTAAAGACAGTTGGTGTGTTGGGGATTTTTCAGTTTTTTTGAGGGAGGCTTGGATGGGTATGTATTTCCTCCTTAGGACCTCCTGTATCCCAAAGGTTTTGGACCAATGTGTCTTCATTCTCATTAGTTTCCACAATTTGTGGAAGTTCTTTGATTTCCTGGTTGATCCAAACAGTCTTGTGCAGGATGTTCTTTAGCTTCCAAGTGTGTCAATTCCTTTCAAACTTTTTCTTGTGGTTGAGTTCCAGTTTCAAAGCATTGTAGTCTGAGAATCTGCAGGGAATAATCCCAATCTTTTGGTATAGGTTGAGCCCTGATTTGTGACCCGGTATGTGGTCTATTCTGAAGAAAGTTCCATGTGTGCTCGAAAAGAATGATTGTTCTGTTGTTTTAGGGTGGAATGTTCTGTATATATCTACGAGGTCCATCTGGTCCAAAGTGTCATTCAGTATTCTTGTTTCTTTATTGATTTTCTGCTTGAATGATCTGTCTATTACTGAGAATGCCGTGTTAAGATCACCTACAATTAATGTGTTCATATCAACATGACTCTTTACTTTGATTAACAGTCGTCTGATGTAGTTGGCTGCTTCCATATTAGGGGCATAAATATTTATAATTGTTAGATCTTCTTGGTGGATAGACTCTTTAAGAATGAGGTAGTGTCCCTCTGTATCTCTGACTACAGTCTTTAGCTTAAAATCTAATTTATCTGATACGAGAATCACTACCTCAGATTTCTTTTGAGGCCCATTGGCATGAAAGATGCTTCTCCATCCCTTCACTTTCAGTCTGAATGCATTTTTAGTGTCCAGGTGTCTCTCTTGTAGACAGCATACGGATAGGTCTGTTATTTTATCCAGTCTGCAACCCTGTGTTCTTTTATGGGAACATTTAGTCCATTCATGTTGAGAGTGATTATTGAAAGATAAGTTTTTATTGATATTATGTTGCTTGTGAAGTCCTTGTTTCTACAGATTGTCTTGGTAAATTTCTGCTCTATGTCACTCTTGGGTTCTTTCTTATTTTATAGAACTCCCCCCTTAGTATTTCTTGTAGTGCCAGCTTGATGGTCACATACCCTTTTAAACCTTGCTCTTGTTCTTGGATGCTCTTTGTCTCTCCATCCATTTTGAATGTCAGCCTTGCTGGATAAAGTATTCTTGGCTGCATGTTCTCCCCATTTAGTGCCCTCATTTAGTTCACCTCTCTTTCATCTGCTCAAAAGACATTTTGGTGTGGGATATGATGCCAATTACAACCACATTAGAAGCAGGTATATCCAAACCACGATGCCAGCACACTGCATTTGAGCCCTGCTAGCAGCACAGCCTCCTCTCTCTTTCTCCTTCCTTCCTTCCTTCCTTCTTTCCTTCCTTCCTTCCTTCCTTCCTTCCTTCCTTCCTTCCTTCCTTCCTTCCTCTTTCTTTCTCTCTCTCTCTCTTTCTTTCTTTCCTTCTTCTTCTCTCTCTTCCTTTTCTGTCTTTCCTTTAAATTTTACTCTGATGTATCTAGGTGTGATTTCCTATGTTTATATCCTACTAGAGAGCCCCTAATCTTCTTGGATGTGTAGGTCGATTTTTAAAATCAAATTTGGAAAAATGTCAGCCATCATTTTGCCAAATACTATTTTCAAATCCATTTACAGTCTATTTTCATTTTAGGGTTCCATTTACATATTTGTTTTACTATTTTTATTGTCCTAAATGTTCCTAGGAGATGCTCATTTTCGCAATCTCTTTTCCCTCAGAATGCGAAGTTTCTATTTATCTCCTTTCAAATTTACTGACTTTTTCCTTCGATATCCCCAATCTATGTTTAAGCCCATCTAGTGGATTTTTTAAAAATTTCAAATATCTTTTTTTTTAGTTTTATAAGTTTCATGTGGTTCTTTTCTATAATACCTGCATATTTCTGAGAGTCTCTACTTCCTCATTCAATAGTTTTTCTGTTTTTTTTTAATTTTAAAGATTTTATTTATTCATTTGAGATAGAAAGCACATGGGTTGGTGGAAGGGGCAGAGGGAGAAGGACAAGAAGACTCCCTGCTGAGTGGGGAGCTCCACATGAGGCTTGATCCCAGGACACTGAGATCATGACCTGAGCCAAAGTCAGATACTTAACCAACTAAGCCACCAAGGCAACCCTTTAATTTTTTAAAATAATATTCATATAGCTGCTCTAAAGTCTTTGCTAAATCTAACATTTAGGCCATCTTTCCAATAATTTCTACTAACTGATTTTTTTTTTTTTGGACTATGGACCACATTTTTCCATTTGTTACATTTCTAGTAATTTTGGAATTTTGAAAGATATATGTAGAGACTCTTTTTTTAAAATAATATCCTCTAAAGAACTTAATTGTTAACCTGTAAGACAGTTAATGATTAGCTTGTTCCTCTGAACTTTCCTTGGCTTTGTTTTGTGTCATGTTAGGGAAAACCTACATAAAGACTAATGTATTTTTCAAATCCTCCTTTCTTAGTGGGACTCATCCTCCAAATTGTTTCCTTTGTGGTTTTATTAGTACTTGGTTTTACATTTGATTGGCTGGCTCCAATATCTTCTTGCACTACTAAATCTCTGGTATTAGTTCTTCTCTCTCAATAACAGAGTAACTGCTCTCTGGAGATTTTAAAGTATTTTGTGTGATCCAGTTCTCAGTTAAAGACTCATGGTAGATCCCCACACAAATTCCCCCTACCACACACATAGCGTACCCCCTCACTGCTATGCCTTGCATTTGCCCTGGATTCTGATCTATACATCCTTCACTCAACATTACAATCATGCTATGTATGCCCAAATTTCAGTTTTTGAACCAGATCCAGGAAACTACGGCAAGCATGGAGTTATTTCTAAAGCACACTCTCTTTCATATACTTTTTTCTGGTTTTCAATTGTTTTCTGTAGAGCAAATCTACTACAGGTTACTCCATTATATATAGTACTGGAAGCCTTGACCATTACCTTGGAAAATACTGCTTTTTGCCCCACTCTCTCTTTCATCTTCTTGTAGTCTGGCAATTACATATATGTTAGAAATTTACACCATATATTTTTCTTTTTTATTTATTTTCTCTCCTTAAAAAAATGTATGTATTTTAGAGACAGAGTGTGTTTGAGCTAGAGGAAGGGCAGAGAAGAAGACAAGAAGACTTCCCATTGAGTGGGGAGCCTGATGCAGAGCTAGATCATGACCTGAGTGAAAACCAGGAGTCAGATGCTTAACTGACTGAACCTTCCAGGCACCCTATATTTCCTGTCCTTTTGTCTCCTCCTTTTTTTTTTTTTTTTGTTTGTTTCAATGACTATGATACCTGCTGACTTCTCTTTTGGGTCACCAACTCTTTCTTCAGTTTTGTCTGGTTAGCTATTAAGTCTTGATGAAATTCTTATTTACTTATTTCATTTTTTTCAGTTCTAGAATTTCCATTTGAGTCTTTTCCATCAGTTTCTATCTTCTGGTAGAAAAGGATCTCCATTTTGTTCTCACTTGCTTTCTCTTAAAAAAAAAACAACAACATATTTACCAGTTTTTTTTTTTGCTTTTATTTATTTCTTTATTTATTTTTTATTTAAGCTTTTTTTATTTAAACATATAATGTAACCCTACCACCTTCTCCCAACCCCTCTCCCCCCCACCCCCCTCAGTTTGTTTTATGACATTAAGAGTCTCTTTTGGTTTGTTTCCCTCCCGATCCCATCTTGTTTCATTTTTTCTTTTCCTACCACCTTAACCCCCACCCCCATTGCATCTCCACTTCCTCATATCAGTGAGATCATGTGATAGTTGTCTTTCTCCAGTTGACTTATTTCGCTAGATGCCCATCAACAGATGAATGGATAAAGAAGATGTGGTATATATATACAATGGAATACTATGCAGCCATCAAAAGAAATGAAATCTTGCCATTTGCGATGACAGGGTTTTTTTTTAATCTGTTTTAACTGAAAACTTTAATATCTGGATTATATGTAGATTTGTTTGTTTTGTCTATTTTCCTCTTGGCCTTATTTATTTCTGTGCCCAGTTAATTTTTATTAAATATTAGAAATTATGTGTGAAAAATTGTAGATGTTCAGGATAATATCCTCCCAGGAGATCTATTTAGCTTTTGGCAGGCAATTTTACTTAATTTTTTCATGGTTTAGTTGGTTATTGGGGGTATGCTTTATGTGGTTTCAGGCGAAACCAGAGTGTGGTTTGGTGGATTCTAGACTGAGTGTTGTCATTGTAGAATCTGATTATTTTAGTTTCTTCTAATCTAAGTTATAACCCTTGGGAGATAACAAAGCTTCCTCTGCCTCAACAGACTCTCAACTTCAATTGTATGTGCCTAGTACTGAAGGACTGCTAGTCAAGTCTTCCCTTATTAAGAGTCTCCTTTCCCTTTCACTTCTCTTTTCAGAGAATTCTCTTTGAACTATGATAGCTTTAATGATATGTGTTTTAGAGCTGACTGATCTGGGTTATTATTTTTCCTGGACAAGGTTCCCCTTTAATTGGTAGATGCATGTATGTATTTTCATTTCTCTTGAATTATACCTTTAAGTGCTTGTTCTGCTTCATACTTAATTTTCATCTAGGATGACTCCAATTATGAGTATTCAATCTTAAATCTCTCATATTCATAATATTTTAATCTTTTAAAACTTTATTCATTTATACTTCATTAACTTACTTTTCACAAGTTTGATATCTATGCTTTCTATAAAAGGCAAGGTAATCAATATTTTAGAATTTGTGACAGAGTTGGTCTCTGTCACATATCCTGCTGTGTTTTTATTTGTGTTTATAAACCATTTGAAACCATTAATTTACTATAGGTCATATGTTCTGACCATGCTGTTTTCAACAGTGACTCTTTTTTTTTTGCATTTGCCACTTTAATTTTCCTTTATAAAATAAGTTCAGTTTCTTTCTTAACCTTCTTTAATGAGCTCTGCCAACTCATATTTCATATCCTCCTACTTTTTCTTTTTTTTTTTTTTTGTTCCCCGAACTTTCTTTTTCAAATCTTTGTTTTGTGTTCTTTAAACATAGAGGGGATTAATTCAGTCTGATTTAAAAATTTAGAGGTCATTTTAAACAATTTTTATTACTTTTCTGGAAATATTTTTCTAGCAAAGTTTTTCAGCTGCCATTTCAAAATGGTCTTTTCTTTTGGTATTTTTTTCTTCCATTTCTTTTTCTTATAGATTCTCTGTGTATTGGTTATTTTCTAGATCCTCTATGCTTGACTGAATTTGAGGAATTACATGTTTCTATGCTATTTCAAGGCTACAGCATGTTGGGAAAGAAACCAGACCATGTTCCAGTCTAGCAGGAATTTTCCTGATAACATAGGTTTTCTTTCTTTTCTTTTCCTTTCCTTTCCTTCCTTTTCCTTTCCTCTCATTTCCCTTTCTTTATGCTTCCTTCCTTCCTTCCTTCCTTCCTTCCTTCCTTCCTTCCTTCCTTCCTTCCTTCCTTTCCTTCCTTCCTTTTTCTGTGGGTTTGTATAATCTATTTCCTCCCAACCAACAGAAATTCACAACTATAATACTGATCAGATTATGGTCTCTTTTCTTTTCACCTACTGGAAAGCCATGCTGTTGACAAAGCTTTCCCTGTGTTTCACCATTAAGTTTCTCTTCTGCTTCCTGGAACCAAACCAGGCCCAAGAGAGATTTTTCTGGCAGCCTCTGCTCCCATCTCAGTGGGCACACCCCCTGAACTTAGCTGTTTGATCCTCATTATTGAGACAAGCACTGAATATACATTCCTCCTACTGCTTCCCTCCACACATACTTATGCCTAACTGCCTTTGCTTCTGGTGGTCCTCTATACACTTAGTGGTTTGCAGGACTAGTACCTTCACTGAAGTTATCATTTGTGATTTTGTTTCTTGTTCTCCTTATTTCTTCCGAGGAATTTCAAGAAAAAAAGAAATAAAAACTTATTTATGCTGTCATCTTCAATCTAGAACATTCCTTAACCATTTACCCTAACTCATTTTATTATTTTCCACAGGTGGTCCCATACTTATCCTTCCTGGGAGGGCGAATTCTCCTGCTAATAGCCTCTGTACTACCTTCTGTGATGATTCATCTCCTTAAGGGGTTTGTGACTAATTAATTTTGGGTGGGGCCAACAGTTGTTTTCCTTGTTTTTCTGCAAGTTTTCTTACAATGTTGATTTGATTGTGCCAAACTCTAGATGACCAACTAGGTAAACCATAGGTTTAGGCCAGTTTCTTGTTTTGTAATTCCTGTGTTACATTAATACCATAAATCTGGACTCAACATGTTTTGTAGTTTTAATATTAAATTTATTGCTGATAACTTCCCCAGAAACCATAAGAAGATGGAAAACTTTCATTAGTGTTTTAGTCTGTTGGCAGATGGAATTTCTACTTTTATTTGATGTTTCTGGGCATAAAATGCCTGATTTGGGGCTATTCTGTTTGCACTACTAGGAAAGGTAGGAGAAGAGAAAAAATTGATTCTCAAACAAAACTTCAATCAAACCAATTTTTTAAAGATTTAAATCAAATAATTAACATACAGAGAATTATTACTTTTTAGGTAGAGTTCAGTGATTCATCAGTCTTATATAATACCCAGTGCTCATTCTATCGTGTGGATTCTTTAATGTCCATCACCCAATTATGTCATTCCCCCCTTTCCCTTCTGGCAAACCTCAATTTGTTTTCTATAGTTAAGTGTCTCATTGTTTGTCTCTGTCTCTGATTTTGCCTTGTTTTATTCTTCTCTCTTTTCCCTTATGATTCTGTATTTTGTACCTTAAATTCTACATATGAGTGATATCATATAATAACTGTTTTTGATTGGCTTATTTCACTAGGATAATACCCTCTAGTTACATTCATGTCATTGCAAATATCAATATTTCTCTTTTTTAAAAATTTTTAAAAGATTTTATTTATTTATTTGACAGAGAGATCACAAGTAGGCAGAGAGGCAGGCAGGATGGGTGGGGGGAGCAGGCTCTCTGCCGAGCAGAGAGCCTGATGCGGGGCTCAATCCCAGGACCCTGGGATCATGACCTGAGCTGAAGGCAGAGGGTTTAAGCCACTGAACCACCCAGGTGCCCCCCTTTTTCTTTTTTGATGGCTGAATAGTAATCTATATATATGTGTGGAGATCCATCCATTCTTCTGTTAATGAACATTAGGGCTCTTTCTGTAGTCTGGCTATTGTGGACATTGCTGCTATCAGCATTGGGATGCAGGTGCCCCAATCAAATCACTGCATTTGTATCTTTGGGGTAAATACATAGCAATGCAGTTACTGGCTCATACACTAGCTCTATTTTTAACTTTTTAAGAATCCCCCAAACTGTTTTCCAGAGTGGCTGTACCATTTTGCATTCCCAACAGTGTAAGACAGTTCCTTCACATCTTTGCCAATGCCTGTCATTTCCTGACTTGTTAATGTTAGCATTTTGACCAGTGTGAGGTGGTATCTCATTGTGGTTTTGATTTGTATTTCCGTCATGCTTAGTGATGTTGAGCAGTTTTTCATGTGTGTGTTGGCCATTTGGGTGTCTTCTTTGGAGAAATATCTGTTCATGTCTTCTGCCCATTTCTTGACTGGATTCTTTGTTTATTGAGTGTTGAGTTTGATAAGTTCTTTATGGATTTGTATACTAGCCCTTTATCTGATATAACATTTGCAAATATCCTCTCCTATTCCATTGGTTGTATTTTACTTTTGTTGATTGTTTCCTTTGCTGTGCAAAAGCTTTTTATCTTGATAAAGTTCCAATAGTTCATTTTTGCTTTTCTTTCTCTTATCTTTGGAGACATGTCTAGCAAGAACTAACTGTGGTAGAGGTCAAAGCAGTTGCTGCCTGTGTTCTGTAGGATTTTGATGAATTCCTGTCTCACATTTAGGTCTTTTGACCATTTTGAATTGATCTTTGTGTATAGTATAAGAAAATGGTCATTTCATTCTTCTGTGCATGGCTGCCTAATTTTCCCAACATGATTTGTGGAAGAGACTATCTTTTTTCCACTGGATATTCCTTCATGCTTTGTAGAACATTAGTTGACCAAAGAGTTAGGGGTCCATTTCTGGGTTCTCTATTCTGTTCCATTGATTTGTGTGTCTGTTTTTGTACTCTTACCTTACTGTCTTGATGATTATAGCTTTGTAGTAGAGCTTGAAGTATGAAATTTTGATGCCACCAGCTTTGTTTCTATTTTTCAACATTCCTCTGAGTATTCGAGGTCTTTTCTGGTTCCATACAAATTTTAGGGTTATTTGCTCCAACTATGAAAAATGCCAATGGTATTTTGATAGAGATTGCATTGAATGTCTAGGTTGCTTTAGGTAGCACATACATTTTAACAATACTTGTTCTTCCAATCCATGAGCATGGAATGTTTTTCCATTTCTTTGTGTATTCCTCAATTTCTTTCATAATTGCTCTCTAGTTTTCAGAGTACAGATCCTTTACCTCATAGGTTGGTTTTAATTCCTAAGTATCTTATGGTTTGGGTGTAATTGTAAATGGTATCAATTATTTAATTTCACTTTTTTCTGTCTCACTGTTAGTATATAGAAATGCAACTTATTTCTGTGCATTGATTTTATATCCTGCCACATTTCTGAATTCTTGTATGAGTTCTAGCAATTTTGGGGTGGAGTCTTTTGGGTTTTACATAAAGAGTTTCATGATATCTGCAAAGGGTGAGAGTTTGACTTCTTTGCCAAATTGAAAGCCTTTTATTTCTTTTTGTGGTCTGATTGCTGAGGCTAGGACTTCTAGCAATATATTAAACAACAGTGGTGAGAGCGGACACCCCTGCTGTGTTCCTGACTTTGGGGAGAAATTCTCATGTTTTCCTGATTGAGAATAATATTCACTATGGGCTTTTTGTACATGGCTTTTATGATATCAAGTTACGTTTCCTCTATCTGCATACTGTGAAGAGCTTTAATCAAGAAACGATGCTGTACTTTGTCAAATGCTTTTACTGCATCTGTTGAGGGGATGATATGGTTCTTGTCCTTTCTTTTATTAGCATAGTGTATCACATTGAATGATTTATAGATGTTGAACCACCTTGCAGTCCAGGAAAAAAATCCTGCTTCATTGTGGTGAATCATTTAATGTACTGTTGGATCCTATTGGCTTGTATCGGTGAGAATTTTGGCATCTATGTTCATAAGGAATATTGGTCTATAACTGTCCTTTTTGGTGGGCTCTTCAGATTTTGGACCTAACATAATGCTGACTTCATAGAGTTTGGAAGTTTTCCTTCCATTATTTTTTGGAACAGCTTCAGAAGAATAGATCTTAATTCTTCTTTAACTGTTTTGTAGAATTCCCTTAGGAGGCATCCAGTACTGGACTCTTTTGTTGGTAGATTTTCTATTACAGCTTCAATTTCCTTGCTGCTTATAGGTCTGTTCAGGTTTTCTATTTCTTCCTGTTTCAGTTTTGGTAGTATATGTTTCTAGGACTTCATCCATTTCTTCCAGATTGCCTAATTTGTTACCATATCATTGCTCAATATATGTTCTTTTAATTGTTTGCATTTCTTTGGGTTGTGCGCTCTCCCTTTCTTTCATGATTTTATTCATCTGTGTCCTTTCTGTGTTCTTTTTGATAAGTCTGGTGGGGTTTATCAATCTTATTAACTCTTTCAAAGAACCAGCTCCTAGTTTCATTGATCTGTTCTACTGTTCTTTTGATTTCTATATCATTGATTAATGCTCTCATCTTTATTAATCTCTCCCTCTGCTGGATTTAGGCTTTATTTATTGCTCTTTCTCTAGCTCCTTTAGTTGTATCTTTAGGCTATGTGTTTGAGACTTTTCTCGTTTCTTGAGAAACGCTTATACTGCTATTAGTTTCCCTGTTAAGAACACTTTGTTGCATCTGAAAGGTCTGTAAAAGTTGTGTTTTCATTTTCATGTGTTTCCATGAATTTTAAACTATTCTTTAATTTCCTGTTTGGCCCATTCATTATTTAGTAGAACTCTCTTCAATCTCCATTTATTTATGTTCCTTCCAAATTTCCTCTTGTGATTGAGTTCATGTTTTGAAGTCTCTGGTCTTTTTTGAGGTGAGTTCTTCTGTCTTGTCAGTCTTGAAGAATTTCTATTTGTAGAATTGCAGCAATTGTTTTCCTAGTTCTCTGCTTGAGTTCACAGGAGTTCAGAATGATTTGAGAGCTATCTAGCTGAATTCCTGGCACCAGGCAACACTGAGGTCTCCTACTCCTTCACTATCTTGGGAAGTCCAAACAAACTACTTTTAAAACAGATCTACAACTAAATTTTCTTTCTTCTTCAGCCCCTCTTGGGTAATAACATGTTGATTATTTGTGTTTCATGGATTACCATCCATACTCAGCTCCTCAGGGCTCTCATAGCTAATTGGTTATAAGAAAATATTTTACAGGGGGACAAGATGGCGGGGAAGTAGGAGGACATGCTGTTTCAACCTGTGCCCTAAAGTGAGCTGATTACCTACCAAAGAACTATGATCACCCATGAAATCAGCCTGAGATTAGAATTATACACTTCTGGATCTCTACGGGGGCAGAAGACACCAGTGGGCAGGTAAAGTGGAGTGGGAACACCAGACTGATATTGGAAGATAAATAAAAGGGGAAGGGAGCCACCAGAAGCGATCTATTGGAAAGTAATACACCAATACGAGAGTGCCCTGCGATTGGGGACCAGCATTAACTTGGAGTCGGGTTGAAAGCACTCAAAAAGAGCAAAGGATTGTGAGGGGAAATTGTGGGAATCCGAGTGGCTAGGGACAGGGGCTTAAGTCCCTCAACCCGGGACAGCCACCCCTGGCACTGAGCCAGAGAGAATGGGGCAAAGAAGCCAAGTTTTGGTCCCTGAGCCACCAGCGCACCTGAGGGCATCTGAGTGGTGGCTCCTGTGAGGGGCAGGGAGCCTTGCCAGCCCGCAGAACCACAGCCTTTTGCAGTGTCCAAGCACAAGCCACGCTACCACAGTCTGAGTGGCGCCCCACACCCCTCCCTGAGAGAGGTGCATGCAGGCGCCAGCTGGTGCACTCTCAGAACCAGAGACTCTGAGCACTCCCAGCCCAGGCCAGCAGGAAAATCTCAGTGCACTATCCCTGCTTGGAACCTCTCTGGCAGTCTGGTGCTACCCAGACAGCCGCGGCTATTGTGATTTTGGGTACAAGCGGGAGTTCCTGTGACCTCAGAGAACGTAAATGGGAACGTGCTCTGCCAGCAGTCTAGGGGGAATTTATGAGCTCTGGAGCACCCAGAAGGGAACAGACTGAGGCTTCTCTCTGAAAGGGAGGTCCAGATGCAGTTTGCTTTCCTCTAAACCTCCAAAAACCATCAAAAGCTGCCAAGGTGAGAGAAAACAAACGAACAAACAAACAAAAAGACCTCCCGAGAACAAAAACCGGTTTCCTCACAGAGCTCACCCCCTTGATGGGGGTAGGAGGACTTAACTCAGGGAATACTGCCTGAAAAACCATGGGGCAGGCCCCTCCCCCAGGAAGCCAACCAAACAAAAAAAAAAAAAAAAAAGAAAAGACGAGAACAACCACCACTACTTTATAGATACAACTTTTATTTTTAACTTGTTCCCACTATTCCGGTTCATTTTTTTAATAGATAATTTTTTAACCTATTTACCATCACAGTGAGATGTCCAGTACAACAAATTCCATAATAACCTTTTAACCTGAACTTTTTGATACATATAACTGTGTTTTTCTTTTGCTTTTCTATTTAAAAAAAATAATTTAATTTTATTTTAGTTCATTCTTTTTTAATTTTTATTTTTAAATATTCATATAGAGTTAAATTTCAAGGTAATCCCCTTTCCCCAATCAATGCTATCCCTATAGGTAAATCAGTTTTTAATCTCCCTTTATCGTAGGAAAGTTGAGTCCTTTAACAAAGATATCAAGATACATCCAGGAAGTATCAAAATAACCTTCCTCACACACACTGAGAATTTATAACCACTCTCCCATCTTTTTCTTCCACCAGTGTTTCTGTGTATTTGTTTTTGTCCTGGTAGTATATAAATCTTATACTTGGGGTTCTTTTTGACGAGGTTCTTTGTTTGTTTGTTTGTTTGTTTGTTTTTATATATTAATGTTTTTTTCTCTTGTCATCTACTTTTATCAGTCTTTTTGTTTGTTTTTGTTAGTATACTTCATAAATCTTACCTTGGGGCCCATTTGGGCTGGGTCTTCTCTTTTATTTTATATTTCTTTTTTTTCTGTCTGTCTGTCTGTCTCTCTCTCTCTCTCTTTTTTTCTCTTTTCTTTCTTTTGGGTGGGGACACTTGATTGCTCAGAAGCATTCTAGGGTACACCTTGCCTATGCCACGGTTGATGCATTCAGCTACATCCATTCAGCCATCTCTCACCAAAATGTCTAGGAGGAGGAATGCCCAACAGAAGAAAAATTCAGAGGCTGGGCCTTCTGCAACAGAACAAATGGCTATGGACATAATAAACAGTATGTTGGAAAGGGAATTCAAGCTAACAATTATCCAGGCAATAGCTAGGTTGGAGAAAGCCATGGATGACAAAATGGAATTGATTAGGGCAGAAGTGAAAGCCACCAGAGATGATGTTCACAATGTTCTCAATGAGTTCCAATATAATCTAAATTCTCTAAAAGCTGGGGTACTGAGACAGAAGATAGAATTAGTGATCTGGAGGACAAACAGATAGAGAAAAAGGATCAGGAGGAAGGCTGGAACAAACAGCTTAGAAGCCACGAAAACAGAATTAGGGAAATAAATGATGCTATGAAATGTTTCAATGTTAGAATTATTGGAATCCCTGAGTGGGAGGAGAAAGAAAGAAGACTAGAAGATATAGTTGAACAAATTCTCCATGAAAATTTTTCCAATCTCACAAATGGAACCAGTGTTCATGTACTAGAGGCAGAATGGTCTCCTCCAAGATTATAGAATCTAGAAAGACCTCAAGACACTTGATAGTGAGAATGATGAATCATAATTGTAGACTCGACCTCTTGAAAGCAGCTAGGACAAAGAAGTCTCTTATGTACAGAGGAAAGTCCATTAGAATAACATCAGACCTGTCCACAGAAACCTGGCAAGCCAGAAAGGGCTGGCAAGATGTATTCAGGGCATTAAATGAGAAGAACATGCAGCCAAGAATACTTTATCCAACAAGATTGACATTCAAATTGGATGGAGAAATAAAGAGCTTCCAAGACTGGCAAGGTTTAAAAGAGTATGCAACCATCAAGCTGACACTGCAGGAAATATTAAGGGGGGTTCTATAAAAGGGGAAAAAAGGGAAAAGTCCTAAGAATATCATTGAACATAAATATATGGAGATAATCTATAGAAACAAAGACTTCACAGGTAACCCGATGTCAATAAAAACATATCTCAGTAATCACTCTCAATATGAATGGCCTAAATGCGCCTATAAGATGACACAGGGTTGCAGATTGGATAAAACAACAGGGCCCATCCATATGTTGTCTACAAGAGACCCATTTCAAACCTAAGGATACACCCAGACTGAACATGAAGGGATGGAGGAGCATCTATCATGCCAATGGGCCTCAAAAGAAGGCTGGGGTAGAGATTCTCATATCAGATAAATTAGATTTTAAACTAAGGACTGTGGTCAGATATATAGAAGGATACTATATAATTCTTAAAGGGACTACCCACCAAGAAGATCTAACAATTGTAAATATTTATGCCCCCAATATGGGAGCAGCCAATTACACAAGAAAACTGTTAATCAAGATAAAGAGTCATATTGATATGAATACATTAATAGTAGGAGATCTTAACACACCACTCTCAGTAATAGACAGATCACCCAAGCAGAAAATCAGGAAAGAAACAAGAGCATTGAATGACACATGGGACCAGATGGACTTCATAGATATATACAGAACATTCCACCCTAAAACAACAGAACACTCATTCCTCTCCAGTGCACATGGTACCTTCTCCACACTGGGTCACAAATCAGGGCTCAACTGATACCAAAGGACTGAGATTATTACCTGCATATTCTCAGATCATGATGTTTTGAAACTGGAGCTCAATCACAAGGAAAAGTTTGGAAGGAACTCAAACACCTGGAAGCTAAAGACCACCTTGCTTAAGAATGCTTGGATCAACCAAGAGATCAAAGAAGAACTTAAACAATTCACAGAAACCAATGAGAATGAAGACACTTCGGTACAAAACCTATGGAATACAGCAAAGGCTGTATGAGAAGGAAATACATAGTCATCCAAGCATCCCTCAAAAATATTTGAAAAAACCAGAATACTCCAGCTGTCTCTACACCTTAAAGAACTGGAGAATCAACAACAGATTAAGCCAACTCCACACACAAGAAGGGAAATAATCAAGATTAGAGCAGAGACCAATGAGATAGAAACTAGAGATACAGTAGAATTCATCAATGAAATGAGAAGCTGGTTTTTTGAAAGAATCAACAAGATTGATAAACCATTGGCCAAACTAATCCAAAAGAAAAGAGAGAAGGCCCAAATTAATAAAATTATGAATGAAAAGGGAGAAATCACAACTAAAACCAAGGAAATAGAAACAATCATCAGAAATTATTATCAACAGTAATATGCCAATAATTTAAACAACCTAGATGAAATGGATGCATTCCTGGAACTTCCAAAATTGAACAGGAAGAAATTGACAACCTGAATAGACCAATATCTAGTAACGAGATTGAAGCAGTGATCAAAAGCCTCCAAAAAAACAAAAGCCCAGGACCTGATGGAATCCCTGGGGAATTCTAACAAACCTTCAAAGAATAAATAACACCTAGTCTCTTGAAGCTGTTTCAAAAAATTGAAGCAGAAGGAAAACTTCGAGACACTTTTTATTAAGCCAGCATTATCCTGGCCCCCAAACCAGGCAAAGACCCCATGGAAAAGGATAATTTCAGACCAATAGCACTGATGAATATGGATGCTAAGATTCTCAACAAGATCCTAGCAAATAGAATCCAACAGCACAAAAAGATTATCCACCATGACCAGGTGGGATTCATCCCTGTGTTGCAAGGATGGTTCAACATTCACAAATCAATCAGTGTGATAGAACAGATCAATAAGAGAAGAGAAAAGAACCACATGGTCCTCTCAATTGATGCAGAAAAAGCATTTGACAAAATCCAGCATCCATTCCTGATTAAAACGCTTCAAAGTATAGGGATAGAGGGAACATTTCTGAACTTCATAAAATCTATCTATGAAGAACCCACAGAAAATATCATCCTCAGTGGGAAAAAGCTCATAGCCTTCCTGTTGAGATCAGGAACAAGACAAGGATGACCACTCTCACCACTCTTGTTCAACATAGCATTAGAAGTCCTAGCAACAGCAATCAGACAACAAAGAGAAATAAAAGGTTTCCAAATTGGCAATGAAGAAGTCAAACTCTCTCTCTTCACAGATGGCATAATACTTTATATGGAAAACCCCAAAGACTCCACCCCTAAACTACTAGAACTCAAACAGCAATTCAGTAATGTGTCAGGATACAAAGTCAATGTACAGAAATCAGTTGCTTTCTTATACACTAACAATGAAAACACAGAAAGGGAAATTAGAGAATTGATTCCATTTACTATAGCACCAAGAACCATAAGATACCTGGGAATAAACCTAACCAAAGAGGTAAAGGATCTGTACTCAAGGAACTACAGAACACTCATGAAAGAAATTGAAGAAGACACAAAAAGATGGAAGACCATTCCATGCTCTTGGATCAGAAGAATAAACATTGTTAAAATGTCTATACTTCCTATAGCAATCTATACTTTTACTGGCATTCCGATCAAAATTCCACCGGTATTTTTCAAAGAGCTAGAGCAAATAATCCTAAAATTTGTATGGAATCAGAAGAGACAATTTGAATTGCCAAGGAAATGTTGAAAAAGAAAAAGAAAAACAAAACTGGCAGCGTCACATTACCTGATTTCAAGCTTTACTACAGAGCTGTGATCAGCAAGACAGGATGGTACTGGCATAGAAACAGACACATAGATCAGTGGAACAGAATAGAGAGCCCAGATATGGACCCACAACTCTATGGTCAAATAATCATTGACAAAGCAGGAAAAATATACAGTGGAAAAAAGACACTCTCTTCAATAAATGGTGCTGGGAAAATTGGACAGCTATGTGTAGAAGAATTAAATTTGACCATTCTCTTACACCATACACAAAAATAAACTCGAAATGGATAAAAGACCTCAACATGAGACAGGAATCCATCAGAATCATAGAAGAGAACATAGGCAGTAACCTCTTCGATATCAGCCACAGCATTTCTTTCAAGATATGTCTCCAAAGGCAAAGGAAACAAAAGTGAAAATGAACTTTTGGGACTTCATCAAGATCAAAAACTTCTGCACAGCAAAGGAAATAGTCAACAAAACAGAGGCAACCCATGGAATGGGAGAAGATATTTGCAAATGACAGTACAGACAAAAGGTTGATATCCAGGATCTATAAAGAACTTCTCAAACTCAACACACACAAAACAGATAATCATGTCAAAAAATGGGCAGAAGACATGAACAGACACTTCTCCAATGAAGACATACAAATGGCTATCAGACACATGAAAAAATGTTCATCATCACTAGCCATCAGGGAGATTCAAATTAAAACCACATTGAGATACCACTTTACACCAGTTAGAATGGCCAAAATTAGCAAGACAGGAAACACCGTGTGTTGGAGAGGATGTGGAGAAAGGGGAAGCCTCTTACACTGTTGGTGGGAATGCAAGTTGGTGCAGCCACTTTGGAAAACAGTGTGGAGATTCCTCAAAAAATAAAAAATAGGGCTAAGCTATGATTTGGCAATTGCATTACTGGGTATTTACCCCAAAGACACAGATGTAGTGAAAAGAAGGGTCATATGTACTCCAATGTCCACAATCACCAAACTATGGAGAGAGCCAAAATGCTCTTTAACAGGTGAATGGATAAAGAAGATGTGGTCCATATATACAATAGAATATTACTCAGCCATCAGAAAGGATGGATATCCAACTTTTGTATCAACATGGACGGGACTGGAGGAGATTATGCTGAGTCAAATAAGTCAAGCAGAGAGAGT
>ML110033.1:32566-57123 GCA_003697995.1 Taxidea taxus jeffersonii | reverse complement strand
TCCTAGCAGTAAGAGCCTCCATTTTTGATTGCACCTCATTAATAGCTTTTTTTATTTCAACTTGATTAGATTTTAGTTCTTTTATTTCTCCAGAAAGGCTTTTATTTCTCCTGACAGGGTTTCTCCAATATCTTCCATGCCTTTTTCAAACCCGGCTAGAACCTTGAGAATTGTCGTCCTGAATTCCAGATCTGACATATTACCAATGTCTGTATTGATTAGGTCCCTAGCCTTCGGTCCTGCCTCCTGTTCTTTTTTTTGTGGTGAGTTTTTCTGCCTTGTCATTTTGTCCAGATAAGAATCCGCTGTTTTCCTTGTTAAGGGAACTTGGTCTTGGCTGTATTTCTTTGATCTTCTGGGGGAGGGGCCTGTTGTAGTGATTCTCAGGTGTCTTTGCCCCAGGCGGAGTTGCACCGCCCTTACCAGGGGCCGGGCTAAGTAATCCTCTCAGGTTCGCTTTCGGGAGCTTTTGTTCCCTGAACGCTTTCCGTAGAGTTCCGGAAGACGGGAATGAAAATGGCGACCTCCCAATCTCCGGTTCAGAGGAGCCGAGAGCTAGGGGCCCCAGTCTTCAGTGCGCCTTCAGAGAAAAGCGTTTAATCACTCCCATCTCCCCAGCTTCTGTTCGCGCTCGGAGACTGCGCTCGGAGAAAATCGTGCGTAATCAGTCCCGTCTCACTGGCTTCTGGGAGTGCTCTGAGCTCACCCAGCCTGTGACCAAGCGTCTCTGTCTCTGGCAGAGTCCCACCTGGAGTCTCCGAACCCCGTAGATCCCTGAGCTCTCCCGGGTCGGAGTCTCCCCGGATCTTGTGGGGACCCCTCGCACAGAGCACCGGCCAGTGCCACAGAGCACCGGTCCGTGTCACAGACCACTAGGAAATCTCGGCTCTGTCTCCGCAGCCGACTTCCCCGCTCTAATACATGTGAGCTCTGCGACACTCAGACACCCCCGATCCTTCTGTGACCCCGCAGGACCTTAGTCCACGCTGTCCCCGTGAGGTCTTCACCCCAGTTTAGCCTCTGGAGCGATGTCCCTCCATGGAGCAGACTTTTAAAAGTCCTGATTTTCTGCTCCGCCACTTGCCGGGAGCCGGCCCCTCCCCCTGGGGTCTATCTTCCCGTCGCGTTGGATTCACTTCTCCGCTGGTCCTACCTTTCAGAAAGTGGTCGATTTTCTGTTTCTAGAATTGTTGTTTTTCTTCTCTTCGATCTCCTGTTGGATTCGTAGGTGTTCGGAATGGTTTGATAGGCTATCTAGCTGATCTCTTGCTGGCTGATGTCGTCTCAGCCTGCTACTTCTTCGCCATCTTGACTCCTCCCCAAATGTATCGCATTTTAACAAGCAACAGATTCATGGACCCAGTTTATTGCATTTAAAAAAACCCAAATCATTGTTTTCTTATATCTGATGTATACTTTTTTAATTGCTTTTTTATGGTGTTTATTTTCCCTTTTCAAGGAAATATTTATATCAAAATTTCCACATCTTTTCCTTTTAGCCAGATCATAAGTAAAGCTCACATGCAGCCAGTTAGGCAAGGAGGAAACTTTTCTAGGCACACAATAAAATACTTGACCATAAATTGAATCTTAGCTACTCATTTGATATAATATACATAGTTACTACAAGTCACTGGGTAATGATTAGGAGTTTGCCTTTTGTGCAATAAAAAGGAAATGGTTATATTATTTCTCTGATACACAAAAAGATTTCCTCTGGGGGCACCAGCATGGCTCAGTGGGTTATGACCCACTCAGGCCATAATCCCAGGGTCCTGAGATGGAGCCCCAATGCCAGGTTTTCTGCTCAGCAGGGAGCTTCTCTCTCTCCCTCTGCCTGCTGCCCTTCTTGTGCATGTGCACACACTCTCTCTCTCTCTCTGTCAAATAAATACTTTTAAAAAAAAATTAACTTTCCTCTGCATTGATAAAAATCTGAAGGGAAAAACAGAACTATCAGAAATTATATGTCCCTTGCATATAAATCTAGAGTGCTGGAAATAAAGCCCTTTTTCTTAGTCCAGAGTGCAACAAGTTTAGAGGAAATCTTTCTAGACTCCCTGGCACATACCAAACTCAGAACTGGTAAATACTCATATCTACAGAGGTCAGTGTGCAATGAGGCTAGAAACACTCTCTGGTGACTAAAATGGAGAAAGAAAATTCAAAACACGGAAGAAGCATATCACCATTGAACCAATTTCATTGAGGAGCAGTTGTGATCCACACTAAAGTGTCTGATGTGCATTTTCTCTGTGAAGTATAGAATGATAGTTAAAAAAGAAATGAGCTATAGATTTTATGCTCAAGAAGTCAAGATCTGTTTGTAGACACAGTGTCTCTCAGACCTGATTGCACAGTGCATATATGGTAAGCACTCCCAAATTATCTCTCTAGTCTGGAGATCTTTCCTGAATTGTGGATTCAGTATCCAGATGAGGATACTGTATATCCAAATGAGGATATCCAAATGCAGATTCAGTATCAATGAGGGCTTGATAGCCCTAATTAATGTGTTCATAATCCCTCCAAGATCTTCACCTTGAGACTTCCCCATATTGATTGAGAGCAAGTCCATCTTTCTAGCTGTTTCAAGCCAAGAACTTTGCAGTCATTCATGAACTTTCATTTCCTCTCACAGTGTACACCCAATGCATCAGATCTCACTCTCAGGGAGATCATTCTGATAGCCTCCTAACTGTTATGACTGCTTCTATCAATACTGCCCATGCTCAACAGTCTTTTCTCAACACAAGAGTAAGAGGGATTCTTTGAAAATATCTATCTGATACCACACTTCAACTCAAAGCCTGCCAAATGCTTCCATATTACTTGGAATAACTGCCAAATGCCTAAAAATGGCCCCAGGTCCTACAACATGTGTCTCCCCATGTCTTATGTTAAATTAGTACAAGAGTCTCCACATAGCCCCCCCAGTTTCCTTTATTGTTAACACATTACTGAGGTACGTTTGTTATAATTAACTTACTAATATTGATGTAGTATTGCTAGACTCTATATTTTACTCAGATATCCTTATTTTTTACCCAATGTTCTTTTTCTGTTTCAGGATCTTATCCAGCATGCCACAATTGTATTTATTTGCAAAGTGTTAAATTCTTCTGGATGTGAGAATTTTTTTGAAATTTCCCTGCTTTTGATAACAAAAGCTTCAGTTTTTATTTATTTATTTATTTATTTATTTATTTATTTATTTAAGGAATGTTTCCCAATTGGATTTCTCTGATGTTTCTCTCATGATTAGGCTAGAGTTATGAGTTTTTGGGGAGGAAGGTCATAGAGGTGATTTTCAACATTTCTTAGTGGTGTATGGTATCAGTATCATATCACTATTGAAGGTAACCTTAATCTATTTCTCATATTTACTCCCTACAAAGTTAATGTTTTGAACTTCTTTCATCACTGTAGTTTTGGGGACCTAATGTGTGCAAGCCACACTTAAGAAATGGAGAATTATGCTTCACTGCTACGAGGTCAGGAAATCAACATAAGTTATTTGGAATTCATCCATAAGGGGAATTTATCTCTTCTCTCCCATTTATTCATCCAATGATTTATATCTGTGAACTCACGGATGTTTGTTTTATACATTGGATTATAATTTGATTCTACTTTATTGCTTAGATTATTTCAGCTTTGTCCTTTGGGAGCTCTTTCAGTTGGCTCCTGGTCCCCTTTGATGTACCCCCTTAATTGAGTATGTGTGTGTGTGCATGCGCGTGCGTGTGTGTGTGTGTGTGTGTGTGTGTTTTCTTATGTTCTGGCACAAATTTCTCCAGTATCCTATGTATTGATTCTCTTCTGCAGTCCTAGAGTCAGCCATTTCTCCAAAAAGCTCTGATTCTGTTTATTAGAGAATTGTATTAGGAAACAGTATCTGGGCCTGAGTGTGCTCATTACTATTAGGGTGGCATTGTTTCTAGTCTCAGGCTTAACTGACAGAGCAAGGAAATTATGTGTGTATACTAACCTTTGTATATACACATATTTATCAACATTTCTATATATTGCTATCTGTATTTATATTAATCTAAACAGAAGTTCACATTAAGGTCTTCAGATATAATCTGTTACCCTGTGGATCACACTAACCTTTTTCCATACTTACCTATAAATTCCCACTCACAGTCCCCCATCATCCATTTTTTTTCAATTAGTTCTAGTATAGTGTGTAGCAGTATCCAAGTTGTTGACCTCACTGCTCTGAGAATGCTATCAACTCGAATAAAGGCTTAGGTATACTTTCTCTTACAGTAAGTCACACTGTCAGCTGAAAAAAAGCCAGCCTCAAAGTAGGCTAGCAATTGGTTTATCCATTGTCTTATTGAGATTGCTCTGAGGAACTGTTCTGAAGCTAGTTAGCTACAGAAGACACTAGATACAAAAAGGAAAAAGGGGTGTACAGTCTTGCAAGCATTTTTCCAAATATTTGCACCTCACATGGTATAACATTTTCACTTAAAGCTTTCTAGTTTCCACACAGACATGAGAAAGACCCTTAGGTCATCTTATTACATTATGTTTCTATCATATCTGATTGTTTAAAATATTGCTTTCATGCCTTTGCTTAACTGGTTTTTTGGTTCTTTCTGTTCTTGATTTCTCTCTGAGGTCACTTGAGACGGTCACAGAAGGCAGACATCAGTCGCCTACTGATGTTTTAGTGTACAACTCTGCTCATTTTCTTTCTTTCTTTCTTTCTTTCTTTCTTTCTTTCTTTCTTTCTTTCTTTCTTCCTTTGTTTTTAAAGATCTTATTTATTTATTTGACAGAGATAGCGAGAGAGGGAACACAAGCAGGGAGAGTGTAAGAGAGAGAGACAGGCTTTTTGTTGAGCAGGGAGCCGGATGTGGGGCTCAATCCCAGGACACTGGGACCATGACTCGAGCTGAAGACAGAACTTAAAGACCGAGCCACCCAGATGCCCCATCTCTGCTCATTTTCTTTGTTGTTGTTGTTGTTTTTTTTAAAGATTTTATTTATTTGACAGACAGAGATCACAAGCAGGCAGAGAGGCAGGCAGAGAGAGGAGGAAAGAAGCAGGCTCTCCGCTGAGCAGAGAGCCCGATGTGGGGCTCGATCCCAGGCCCCTGGGATAGAGCCCGATGTGGGGCTCGATCCCAGGCCCCTGGGATCATAACCTGAGCAGAAGGCAGAGGCTTTAACCCACCCAGGCGCCCCTCTGCTCATTTTCAAAGTTACTTAGGTCAGTAACTTCCCCCACACCATCCCTTTCTTTGAGGTTGTTTCCACACGTTTTTAATACAGCTGGGTTTTCTTTTGTTTGTTTGTTTTTTTTGTTTGTTTGTTTGTTTGTTTTTCTCACAGTCTCAACTTCATTCTGGAATCACCAGACTTCCCAGATTATTATTATCATGTATTTGTATACTTTAAGGTCCACTATGTGCTGTAAATTTCCATTGATGTGGACAAAGGCAGTGTCTGGTATCTTGCCTGAGTCTTTAACTGAATAGTTTCACTACCTTGAAAATCCTCTGTGCTTCACTTACTCAATCCTTCCAAATTTCTGGCAACCACTGATCAAGTTACTATTAACCATTACCACTATTACTATAGTTTTGCCATTTCCAAATTGTCACATAAATGGAATTATGCAGATTAACCATTTTCACACTGTATTGATTGAGCAGTATGCAATTGATATTCATCCATATCTTCTTCTAGCTTAATAGCCCATTTGTTTTTAACACTGAATAGTATTCCGTTGTATGGATATACCACACTTTGTTTATTCACATCTAAAGAATATTTTGGTTACTTTCAATTTCAGGTGATTATGAGAAAAGCTGGCTATGTGTATTCTTTGTGTCTGTATCTATGTGTGTTTCTGCTATCAAGTATTCTTCTGCAGACTTTGTGTGAATAGAAGCTTTCATATCATTTTGGTAAATACCCATAGTGTGACTGCCTGATCGTAGTGTGAGACTATTTTTACTTTTGAAAGATATGGCCAAACCACCTTCCAAATTGGCTGTGGCATTTTGCATTCCCACCAGCATTGTTCTCCAGCCCTGCCAGTTAGGTTTTTGGACCTCAGCCATTCTAATATGTGTGCTGTGGTATCTTGCTTGCATTTGTATTTCCCTAATTACATACAACTGTGGTCATCTCTGCATATGCTTATTTGCCATCTGTTTATCCTCTTTGATGAGGTGCTCGCTCAGATTTTTTGCCCGCTTTTAAATTGATTTCTTCCCCCTCAGCTCTTTTTAAGTGTTCTTTGTATATTTTGGATACAAGTCCATCACATATGTGACTTGCAAACACTTTATCCCACTCTAACTTGTCTTATTGTTGTCCTAAAGTGTCTTTTCCAGAGGAAATGTTTTGATTTTAATGAAGTCCAGTTTATCAATTCTTCTTTCTTGTATCATGCTTTTGGTGTTGTATATAAAAACTAATCACCAAACCCATGATTTTAAGGCTTCTTTCTTTAATTTTCAGAGCTCTGCATTAAGGATAATATTTATTTTATAGTATGAACATATTTCCCATCTTGTTACTTGCGTTTTAATTTATGATCATTTGACAAGAAGCAGTAAATTATGTCAGTCTTTGCCTCTGTAATGTCTTACACATTTTCCATTGCTTTTGAGCTTAATGTGATTTCATCCATTTAAAGATCATTTGTATTTTCTTCTTTTAAAAATAGCCGATAAAACAGTGCCTATAAAAATAGATTCTTTTACTTTATTTATTTATTTTAGATTTTATTTATTTACTTGACAGAGGGAGAGAGATCACAAGTAGGCAGAGCAGCAGGCAGAGAGAGAGGAGGAAGCAGGCTTCCTTCTGAGCAGAGAACCCAATGCAGGGCTCAATCCCAGGACCCTGGGATGACCTGGGCCGACCTGAGCCGAAGGCAGAGGCTTAACCACTGAGCTACCCAGGTGCCCCAGATTCTTATATTTTAAATCGAAATTTATTATGAAGTGAAGATTTCAGTTTTAAAGTAAATACTTAGGTGAGTATCTCAGCGGTATCTATAGAATCACTATCAAATTTTATATACGTGTCCATGCATATGTGCATATATATGTATTATTATTTGTTCTAGTCCATTAATTTGCCAATTATCATATTGCTACCATGATTTATTAGTTATTATAACTTCATAAAGTGATATATCTTAATATATAATAGGTCAAGATTGCCATTACTATTTTTCTTATGATACATGTTAGCATTCTTACCTATTCATTCATTTGGGTGAATACAGATGAAATTCACAATTATTTAATCATCTTCTAAGATGTGTCTTATTGATATTTAAATTGGAAATGCATATTTGAAGCTTTGGTAAGAAGACTTTTGTAGTTTTGCCTGTTCATTAATTTGTTTATTCACAAAACATATTTTTATCAAGCACCAGCTATGTGCACATGCATGGGGAGCACATCAGTTAACATTACAGATAGTTTTTACAGTCGTAAAACTGATGGCCTAGTGGGTGATGTCTTTCAATTTATCCAGGTTTTTATTAATATTTATGAATGATAATTATAGTTTTTTCTTATATCTCAGATTAGATAGTAATGTTACTTTGTGCTGTAAGGTGTAAGCTATAGTGTAATTGATAGCAATTGTAAGTTACTATTTTTTGCTTTATTTTTATATAATAATTATTTTCAACCTTTTCCATTATTTTCTGTTTTTTGGCATGTGAACTCTAGAGTCGGTTTCATGTACTTTCATTTCATACGGTGGTTTAGAAGTTGTTTATCTTTATTTTCAATTTGTCACCTTTTTAAAACTGTGCGTTTAACTTTGCCTGGAAATAGGGATTTGCTACATTTTTGTTTTCTCCATTAATCATGACCCTGGCAGCTCCTGTTTTTTTTAATGCTTTCTGTGAATCTTCACACTGTTGGCAATGTACCCTCAGTTTGCCCAAGCTCCAGTTGTAATTGATTCCCTTCTCCAGTCTTTGACCAGGCAAGAAATATTTAGACTGAATTTGCGAACAGATCAGGTTTGTGGTCTTTTGGAAAGATGGTCTTTGGGATAATAAGTTTGTCTCTGTCTCAGTATTTAAGTGACTTTTAGAAAGCAGAAATATGTTGTCTTTTACTCTGACTCTGCAGTTACTTATTGGTTTCTGAGTTTCATAGGTAAAGTGGAAGCAACAGAGAATACAAACTCCCAACAAAGCTATTTAAAGGTCTAGTCCTTTTATAAAAGGCAGTCTATGAACTCAAGAGGAAGTAGCCATGACCCCAACTGAGGAATGGATGGTGTTTTGTTTTTTCATAGTTATGTACCTAGGGGGCTCATATAATATGAAAACACACACACACACACACATCTAATTTAATTATGACATAATAAAATAGTATTAGCTGACATTAGGGTTTCATAAATTTTTTCCCCATTAAAATGGATCTTTGCAGGGACATCTCTGTGGCTCAGATGGTTAAGCATCTGCCTTAGACTCAGGTTATGATCTCCAGACCCTGGGATTGAGACCTGTAGGAGGCACCCAGCTCAGCAGGGAGTGTGATCCTCCCTCTCCCTTTCCCTCCCCCACCTCTCTCATTCTCTCTTTGTCTCAAATGAATAGATAAAATCTTTAAAAAAATAAAATGGATCTGTACATTATTCCCATGAGAAATATGATCCTAAAGATTCTGAAGAGCACAGTTTGAAACATAGATATATATGTCTTTTCTGTGTCAACTGGGATATTTTTCTAATTATATGCCTGGATTCTTATCCTGAGGGATTCCATCCATTTGAGTGCATTGACCCCTGTACACTCTGTTCTTCAAATCCCTGTTGTAAGGGCTGTAGAAATGTGGGTTGGTGGGGATGAGTAGGAGGGGGAAGGAAAAAACAAGGAAGCACAGGAGCAGTGGTGAGATTTCTTCCCATTTTCCTAATGAATAAATATATTGGATAACTGGGTCAAGAGATAACAATAAAACAGATAATTAAAAAAATTTCCTCTCTTTCAATAACTTAAGATTTCTCTTTATTACATGATAATATTAGTACTCATTTATATACAGAATTTTCAATTTTTATTGATAACATGGAGTTCTATTTTATATATTTGTGTGTGGTAATATATATAAACATAAATGTACATATAGATATGTTTTTCCATACAGCTGTTTATATGCACAAAAAGTATATTTTATATTAAATAGACATATTTGCATAAGGAAGAATGCATATTAGACACCTGTCAGTACAAGGTGAAGTCATACTCCAACTCTACTAACAAATGAAATTACTTATGCAAAATACTCTGGTAAAGTATGGAAATAAGCTCTTAGATTTGTGACTGAAAAAAACAAAATCCCTGGGGAGACCTGTTCCACTTGTCTAAAAACTGTGAAAAATAGAATGGGGGCATGAATGATAAGGAATAAGTAATAGAACTAGAACATATTTAAGTTCCATAATGTTCTAGAAGATTTTCAAAAATATTCCAAATACAACATCTGCCTTACTGTAGACTTGTTCCCTGAATTTCTTTTCTGCAAAATTGCATCTTAGGCTTTTGGATATTTTTTCTCTTAAAAGTAGAAATATGGAAATCAGCACAATGGCTGTCTACAGTAAAATCAAAACAAATTTGCAATGAAAAGTAATGAGCATCTATTACATGCATGGATATTTCTAGAAGTTGGTGGCACAAATATGATAAAGATATGGTATCAGCATTAACATATCTTATATCTTAGTAGAGAAAACAAGCACATATGGTGGAGTCAAAACACTGTAAATATGGCCTTCTGATCACTTGCACTAAAACTGATTATTCCTTGGAGGTTGGGGGAGAACTTTTACTCTTAAAACTCAACTTTTATCAATCTCCACTGAATATTTATATCAAAATAAGTGATGATGTAACCCTCTTTCATGCTTTTTTATCACTTTCTTCATTGACTGAGGTTGGCTTTATTATTTTTTATTTTTTAAAAAGATTTTATTTATTTATTTATTTGACAGAGTGAGAGAATACAAGCAGGCAGAGCAGCACAGGAGAGGGAGGAGCTCAATGCTGGGCTTAATGCTAGGACCCTGGGATCATGACCTGAGCCAAAGGCAGTCGCATAACCAACCAAGCCACCCAGGCGCCCCCTGAGGCTGACTTTACTCTAAAATGTCCTTTCTAACTATTGCCATCATTTTTTTTTTACTTTGAATATTTTATTTATTTTATTATTTTTTTGCTTCTCTTCTTTTAAATTTTTTTAATTTTTATTTTTATTTAAACATATAATATAACCCCACCACCCTCTCCCAAAAAGCCTTCCCCCCAACCCCCTCAGTTTGTTTTATGACGTTAAGAGTCTCTTTTGGTTTGTCTCCCTCCTGATTCCATCTTGTTTCATTTATTCTTTTCCTACCCCCTTAGCCCCCACCCCCATTGCATCTCCACTTCCTCATGTCAGGGAGATCATATGATAGTTGTCTTTCTCCGATTGACTTATTTTGCTAAGCATAATACCCTCTAGTTCCATCCATGTCATCGCACGCAAATGGCAAGATTTCATTTCTTTTGATGGCTGCATAGTATTCCATTGTATATATTTCTTTATCCATTCATCTGTTGATGGACATCTAGGTTCTTTCCATAACTTGGCTATTGTGGACTTTGCGGCTATAAACATTCAGGTGCATGTGCCCTTTCCGATCACTACGTTTGTATCTTTAGGGTAAATACCCAGTAGTGCAATTGCTGGGTAATAAGGTAGCTCTATTTTCAATTTTTTGAGGAACCTCCATGCTGTTTTCCAGAGTGGTTGCACCAGCTTGCATTCCCACCAACAGTGTAGGCGGGTTCCCCTTTCACCACATCCTCGCCAGCATCTGTCATTTCCTGACTTGTTCATTTTAGCCATTCTGACTGGTGTGAGGTGGTATCTCATTGTGGTTTTGATTTGTATTTCCCTGATGCCCAGTGATGTGGAGCACTTTTTCATGTGTCTGTTGGCCATCTGGATGTCTTCTTTGCAGAAATGTCTGTTCATGTCCTCTGCCCATTTCTTGATTGGATTATTTGTTCTTTGGGTGTTGAGTTTGCTAAGCTCTTTGTAGATTTTGGATACTAGCCCTTTATCTGATATGTCATTTGCAAATATCTTTTCCCACTCTGTCAGTTGTCTTTTGGTTTTGTTGACTGTTTCCTTTGCTGTGCAAAAGCTTTTGATCTTGATGAAGTCCCAATAGTTCATTTTTTCCCTTGCTTCCCTTGCCTTTGGCGTTGTTCCTAGGAAGAAGTTGTTGCAGCTGAGGTCGACGAGGTTGCTGCCTGTGTTCTCCTCAAGGATTTTGATGGATTCCTTTCTCACGTTGAGGTCCTTCATCCATTTTGAGTCTATTTTCATGTGTGGTATAAGGAAATGGTCCAATTTCATTTTTCTGCATGTTGCTGTCCAATTTTCCCAACACCATTTGTTGAAGAGGCTGTCTTTTTTCCATTGGACATTCTTTCCTGCTTTGTTGAAGATTACTTGGCCATCATTTTATCTCTCTGAAGTTCCTCCAGCCTTTCCTTCCTTATCAGGACCACATATGCCAATCTTGGCCTTCCTCTATATTTCTTGCCCTCTAAACTGGCTTTATAAATTTGCCTCTTTTTTCTGTATAAGCTTTCAAAATGAAAAGCTTTAATATGTAATTGTCACCTGCATTTTCTCCACAATTTTTTCCATTTTAATTTGATACCTGTTTTTTCTGTTCTTTTTTTTTAAACATTTATTTATTATTTTAGAGAGAGAGAGATAGCGTGAGCAGAGGTGGGAGGGAGAGAGAAGGTCAAGCAGACTCCACTGTGAGTGTGCAGTCTGACACAGGGCTGGATCCCAGGACCCTGAGATTACGACCTGAGCCAAAACCGAGAGTCAGCACCCCTTTCAGTTATTGCTGATAGCCTATTGACTTCCCTAATTTTAGCTGTAATCATGTCAAATATATCCTTACATCAAATATACCCATTTCTCGTCTATTCAGTATAGAAGGATGAATGACTGAGCTCTATCCTGACCTTTCTTCTTGTGCTTGATGGGGTGTCTCCCTGTCTACTGAGAAAAGACCCATAGAGGTACAAGGAACAATGCTCAGGGAGTCTCTGTTCTACTTCTGGCTTTGCCACTAATTCATAGTTCTCTCTTCCTTTTGTGTCTCTTTCCTTTAGTTTCTATAGTTTAGTTTTTTTTTTAATATAAAATGTTAATGCACACTTTCTATAATAGTAAACTAGCATTGAGATTTATAAGAATTAAATTAATAATTTCTATTCCACCCCCACCTCACTTAAATAGATTTTTTTCATTTGTATGCCCATCTGAAAATATTGTTGTATTTATACAAATTTACATGTAAACATAAATACGTGTATATAGGGCTTATTTTTGCTTTGTTTTTCTTAAATGAAATGCCCTTTTTATTTGCTAGTAGTAATTTTTATTAAAAACAAAAACAGGGATGCTTGGGTGTCAGCTAAGGTCTGCCTTTGCCTCAGGTCATGACCCCAGAATTCTGGGATCCAGTCCCCCATTGTGCTCCTTGCTCAGCAGGGAGCCTCCTTCTCTCTCTACCTGCTACTCCCCTTTCTTGTGCTCTCTCTCCCTCTCTCTGTCTCTGACAAAGAAATAAATAAAATCTTTTAAAAAAAAACAAAAACTTGGGTATCCAATCATGGCAATAAATATAGATCCGTTTTGCTTTTAAAAAATCATCCTATATTTTTTAGGATGTGTGCACCTTGGTTACCAAATATTTCCAACTGATAGATATGTAGGTTGGTTTAGCTTTTTATATCATATATAATGCCTTAAATGTTTTCATTGTTAGAAGACAAATAAGAAAAAAAAAGATTGAGTATCCATCTTAGGAAATTAAAAAAAATAATCAAAATAAATAATCAAAAACAAAAAAAAAATGTAGGAGAAAGTAATGCTAATAAAACTTGAAATGGTTGAACCAGGAAAAAAGTAGAATAAATAAATTAAGAAATGGAATTCTAAAAAAAATTTTTTTAAAATAAGAAGTACAAGAAATGATGAGCAGAGTATATGTAAGAGTAGGGATGAGAAAAGACTATTACCCAGAGATATAAAAGATTAAATGAATCACAGGAGACTACTACAATTAAACATTATGGAAGGAAAATGAAAATGTAGAAGAAATGAACCATATCCTACTAAGACATCAGTGGTCAAACTGATTAAGAATTGGGAAATTGCCCAATAACTCTTGAAAATATTAGAAAAATATTAAAATTC
Organism: Taxidea taxus jeffersonii; assembly: GCA_003697995.1. Classification (NCBI taxonomy): domain Eukaryota; kingdom Metazoa; phylum Chordata; class Mammalia; order Carnivora; family Mustelidae; genus Taxidea; species Taxidea taxus. The sequence goes on along the minus strand of ML110033.1, from coordinate 43,843 downwards.
TATCACTAAAAAAACACAAATATCAAAGCGGTTCATGGATCATTCCAAGGATTTGTAATTAGTTGTAACCATGAAAAAATACAAAAAGCTTTCTAGTGAATTTTATAATGCCAATATGACTTTTTAAAATAAAGGGTGTAATAAGAAAAGGAAACTATAGGCCAAATTCTAATTAAAATCTAACAGCATAACACAACTAATAGAATAATACCAAGAAGGGTCTATTTTAGTAATGTGAATATAATACAATTTCAGGCTATTTATTACATAATCCACCACATACCAAAAATAAGAAAAAAATCACTTGATGATGGCAATAATTGGAAAAAAAAATTTTTACTCAAAGTTATTCCCATTTCCTGATTTTTGGTAATTCCAGGAAAAGAAAGACTTAAAGGAAATTAAGTAATACACAGATCGTTTACTAAGATCAAGAGCTGTCATTAGTATGACTGGTATAGTTATTTTCTATACAATATTATTAACAGTAATTTAAAAGTTTTGATGTAACAAAAAAGTAGCTATAAACATTTGTAAAACATGACAAAACCATTGACTTATTTGAAGATTCAAAGATAGACAACCTACCAAGAGATTCAAATTGTTCTAGAGAAAAAAAAAAAAAATGAGTAGATTGACTAAAGTCCTAAGACCAATTGGCTGGAGATAAGAAATATTAAAAAAAATCAACACTTTTTTTAAAGTAATGAACAACTAGAAAAAGCTATAGTAAAGTATTTCATTTGTAAGAGTTATACTATTTATAAAATATTTAGGAATGAGTAATAACAATGACCAAAGGTCTTCCTGAAGAGCATGGTAAATCAGTGGGAAGCCCCAGGTCATTGGATGGGAAAACTTAATAGCAAAAATTAAACAATTTCATATTACATATGTATTTAATAAATTATAATCTCAATCCAAAATAGTATTTTAGAAAGAGTGAAAAGCATTAACTTATAATTCTTGGAAAAATCAATAAAACCAATTATGTGGCCCTAAGATCATGACCTGAGCTGACATCAAGAGTCAGACACTTAACTGACTGAGCCACCCAGGAACCCCTGTATTGCCCTATAAATAGACAAACATACAATTGGAATAGAGTAGAGAATATGTAATGGTATTCTATACATATTTTTTTGGATACTAGAATTAGTGTATATGTGGAAACACAACATTGTTTGGGAAACTGGGATTCACATCAGGAAAATGTCACTTTTTAAAGAATGAAACATTCTCTGAGGTAAAAATAAACCATCTCTATTGAATGGAGAGAGTTAGTTAATGTGTTGTTGTGGAGACTTAAGAAACATTATTCCTAGTCAAGTTGAACTCATTATAGGGTCTTTACAAAAAAAAGAAATTTGCAATAGGTATCCTTGTATCCTTTCTCACTGAAGAAAGAATTACTTGGATTTATGCAGAGTGGAGATAAAAGGATCCAATCTTCTATTTGATTTATTTCTAAGACTATGAGAGAACAAGGACCAATCCTAAGAAATATTATAACATACACAATGTGCATATATATGTGAGCAGGACAGAGTAGCAGCATTGAGCTAGATGTTGGTGTTACAGATTTGAATTCTTTTTAAATCAACTTTACAGAAGTAGAATTTTTATACAATAAAATGCACTCACTATAAGTATAGAATATGATGAATCTTTTATTTTTATTGTTATGATAGTCACTGTACACTATATCATTAGAATATGATGAATCTTGAGGAATATATGTATCCTTGTAATTATTAATCTTCTCTTTGTCTTTTCTAGAGTTTCATACCAGATAACATATGGGAGGTTGAAAGTTTAGTACTGAGTTCACACTAGGTATCCCAACACACATTAGTGTATTCATTTCTTATTGTATTTGATAGACTGGCATACTAGTTTAACAATCAGTCTCTTGAGTTTGGAGAGTTTGAATCAGTGCTCTGGTCCTTAATCACTTTAAAGGAATTCTGTTACAGTGTCTTAAACAGCAATGAGGAGGTCTCATTCATTGAATAATTTATTGAACACATATTTATCAACATCTGTAGCAGGCAACATTAAAGTGTTTGAGATACAAAGAAACGGGAAAAAAAGTCTTCCATTGAGCTTATGTCATAAAGCAGGTAGACAGGCAATAAACATAATAATAAAATTGTTAGATTTTAGAAGGTGGTAAACGTTTTTGGCAAAATGAAGCAGAATAAAAAGGTATTGGGTGTTGTGGTGGGCAGAAGAACTGGAATTTAAATAGGTTGGTTAAGGTAGTCTGAACTGAGATTTGAGAAAATCCTATAGATGAGGGAAGGAGCCTTGAGAACATCTGGGAGAAGGCTGTTACAAGAAAAAGTTGACAGAGACACAGGAATGAACAAGAAATCACAACTCCCAAACCCATACTGACTTTAGAATATTGTGAAAGTGGCATGCAGCACAAAACTAAGTTCTGATTGTTTGAACATCAACTAGTTCAGACTTACATATTCCAAGATAAAATCATAAACAAATTTAGTTCACGGGACTTATGTGTTCCAAAGTCCACTAGCTTGTTGGGCAACTCTCCTAGTTTATAAATTCTTACCAATCTGACTTTTGCCCTAAAACTAATCTATGGCTAACTGCCATCTCCAAATCCCTGACTTTCCCACTTTGAGACATTTCTGATACTTTGCCAAGGCAGTACCTTTCCAAATTCAATAAGTTTAATAAATCCAGCTTCCTGAGTTCAACAGATTTTACCAATGGTCTATTTTTGCAGAGGCATCATAAAGCCTGAGATAGAAAATCACCTGGAATTTTTTGTTTTCAAGAAAATTTTTAAGTTTTTTTTTTTCCTCTCTCTCTCATTAGGTAGAGAGAGAGGAAGAGAGAGAGTGTGTGCATGAGCAGGGGAGAGGGTCAGAGGGAGAGGAAGATGCAGACTCACCACTGAGCTGGGAGCTGGGGCTCCATTCCAGGACCCCAGGATAATAACCTAAGCCAAAGGCATATGCTATATGAACTGAGCCATTCAGGGGCCTCTCACCTGGAATTTTAAAGTGACAAGTAGTTCAGGGTGGTTGAAACTTTGTGAGTAAAAAGGAAGCAGTGAGAAATGATGTGAGAGGGTCAAGGAAGTCACATCATGGAGAGAATAAGGGCAATTTTGAGGATTTGTTGTTACTCTAGGTGACAAGCGCACTGGAAGCTTTTGAGAAGAGGAGTGGTATGATCTAACTTCATTTTAAAAGGTCTCACTCTTGCTCCTGTGTTGGGCATAGAGTATAGGAGGACAGCCTTGGGAGCAAGTTGGTCAGTTAGAAAGCCATCAAAATAATCAAAGCAAGAGATCTTATTAGCTTGGCCCCCTGGTGACCATAGAGATAGTGAGAAAAGATTGGGTACTGGATATATTTTGCAAGTGCAGCCAATGGCATTTACTAATGGATTGGATGTAGAGAAAGGATAGAATGAAAATTCAGGAATGATTCCAAAGTTTTTGATACAACTAGAAGGATGAAATTTCTACTTCCTAATTAGTAAAGACTGGCATAATACAGGCCTGTAAGGAAATTTGAGTACTTCAGTTTTGAAATGTTGCTTATGGGCTGAATTTTATCCCCTCAAAATATGATATAGATTAATTTAAGGGGAAGATCATGAGAAGACTCAGGGAGAACATGACTAATTAAACACCAAGAAGAGAGGCCTCAGAAGAATCCAATCTTACTATCACCTTGATCTTGGACCTCTAGCATCTAGAATTGTGAGAAAAAAAAGTTTCTGGTGTCTGTTGAGACAGCCCTAGCAAACTAATACAGAAATGTTAGGTTTTTGTCATTCTGTTAGATACCCAATGGAGATTGAAATTCATGTATGAAATCGACACTGGATTGGGAGTCATTATCATGTAGATGTCACTTAAGAATATTAAATGATGTGAGGACATCAAGAAAATGACTGCAAATAAAGAGTAGAAATGGTCCAAGATACAAGGAAATCGACTTTCAGAGGTGGGAAGATGAGAGAAACAAAAGTCTCAGCAAAAGGCTTACAAAGAGGGGTGGTTGGGTGGCTAGTTGGTTAAGCGACTGCCTTCAGCTCAGGTCATGATCCCAGAGTCCCGCATCAGGTTCCCAGTTCCATGGGGAGTCTGCTTCTCCCTCTGACCTTCTGCCCTCTCATTCTCTCTCTTACTCTCAATCTCTCTCAAATAAATAAATAAAATCTTAAGAAAAAAGGCTGATGAAAAGTGACATGCTAGAAATTAAGAGTGTGATAGTCTGGAAATCAAGCCAAGAAACTACTTCCTAAACAAAGGAGTAGTTACTTCAGATACTCCTGATAGGTCCAGTATGTTGAGGATTGAGAATTGTCTGTTGAATTCAGCAATGTGGGGCTCATTGGTGACATCATCAAGAGAAGTTTGTATTCTTTTGGGAAGGAGGTAAAAGTTGGATTAGTACAAGCTTAAGTAAGAATAGGAGATGAGGAATTGACACAGATCTTTTTCTGTGTGTGTGTGTGTGTGCGCGCGCGCGTGCGTGCCTGGCACAGAAGAAGGCATATTGAGCCTGTTTATAAGATCTTTTTTGAATAAATAAAGGATTCATTCCAGTTTCAAGTATTCTAAGTTAGAGCAGAAACTTTTATGGAAGTGATCTCCTAAGACACCTAAGTTCTCTGCTGTTCCTCTCAGAAATCTGTTAAAATGTTAGTCATGATACAGCTTTTATAGATACACATATAGAACACCAATTCTATCGGTACTATAGCCCAAGAACATGCTTCTAAAATTTACGTACAATAAAGCAGAAATAACTTCTTCAGGGAGCTATTTATATTTTTGACACTGTAATGGATTTTCTCAGAACATTAGACATTACATTTAATAATTTCAGCTGAATAATTATTTTTATAAATTACTAGTGAAACACTATATTCTTTTATTTCAAAGCATACAGACATTATTTTAGAGGTATAGATTTTCAAAAGAATGCAAACATCTAATGACCTGTGGAACTTTTCTCTAACCCAATTGATTATTTAGGGTATCAAAATACCAATCTGAATAGTAAAGTTTTGGTGAATACAATTTTTGGCTAATAAAAAGTAACTGCTCTTTGGTTTATTTTGCACCCTTTTTCTTAGAGGTTACAATTAACTCAAAAGATGGATGCAAACTGAAGACTTATTGATATTTAAGGGAGGGATGGGCTATGTGCTAGATGTTACTGATTTATCTTAAAGCTTAGCCTTTTATTCAACATGTTTTTAATAGGTCATTCTTTTTTTTTTTTAAGATTTTATTTATTTATTTAACACAGAGAGATTGAGATCACAAGTAGGCAGAGAGGCTGGCAGAGGGAGAGGAGGAAGCAGGCTCCCTGCTGAGCAGAGAGCCGGATGCGGTGCTTGATCTGCCTTCAGATCATGACCTGAGCCAAAGGCAGAGGCTTTAACCCACTGAGCCACCCAGGCGCCCCATAGGTCATTCTTTTAAGGCCTGCTCTGTGCTAACCACTGGAGATAAATAGGTAAATCAAACAGGCATGATGCCTGCTTTGTGAAATGAAAGAGACAATAACAAGCTTACATACCTTTAAAATTATAAGCTCTACCATGGGAGTGGTACTAGGAATGTGATTTCTAAGGTCATAAAGTAAGAATAATGATACAATTGCTATTAAAACATTTTATGAAAGTCTATAAATACTATGATTTATAAAATATAAAAAAATACTGAGCATAGTCAAGAGAAAGCAGAGATGATAATTAATGCGAGATTTGAGTGATAAGAGGAAGTCCTCTAAGCAAAGAGTAGGTGAAGTAATGCTCCTAGCAGAAGTCCTGATCAGAAAAGACATTAGGGACTGAGAAAAGGATGGTGTGGCTAGAGCTTAGTGAGTAAGAGCACAGGTGGTTTGAAATAAAATTACAGAGACAGGGAGAAAGATCTTACTTGTCCTTGGAGGATTTCTTGCTGAGCACAATGAGAGGCCTCTAAGGACTTTAAGCAAAGAAAAATGGTATTGCTGAAAGGGCATTCTGCTTTCTGTGTGGAGAATAAATGGGAAGAGGGCAGTCAAGGAGACTATTAGAAGGCTCCAGAAACATCCTAAAGAAAGAAATGGTTTCTTTCTTTAGAGAGAAAGTAACGGGGAGTTAAGTAATGGGGTAAGCCATTTTTGGAGACAATTCAAATGACTTAATGATTGATTAGATAAGGGGAATAAAATTATATTGGGAATTATAGAGTCTTCCACTGAAGATTCCTATAGTTTGTGTACACTTCCAGGTCCTTGATCCTTCAGAATCTATCCAAATAAACAAAAGCACTACTTATGATGCTGGTGCCTTGATCCTCAGTTGTCATTTGCTCACATTCAAAACCACTTGAAACATTAAGAATAGAATTCTGAGAATAGAATTCGGAGAAATAAGGATTTATCCAATTAATCAAAAAGGAGATGAATGCTGAATACACCTCTCTCTGTTAAAAGAAAAAAGCAAACCTTTTGAATGCTCCTTTAAATTTTTATTTTCACTCTTACAAAATATACTAACTCAAATTTAAAATTTATTTCATGATTCATTCAGGGTAGTGTCCCAAAGTCAGTCTCCTTATAGAGTCATAACTAAAAATATTTTCTTGGGGCACCTGGGTGGCTCAGCGGGTTAAAGCCTCTGCCTTCGGCTCAGGTCATGATCCCAGGGTCCTGGGATCGAGCCCCGCATCGGGCTTTCCGCTGGGCGGGGAGTCTGCTTCCTCCTCTGTGTCAGCCTGCCTCTCTGCCTACTTGTGATCTCTCTCTCTCTGTCAAATAAATAAATAAATAATCTTTAAGAAAAAAATAAAATTATTTTCTTGATTTCAAATTTGTTCCTAATTAATTTAAATATTATCAAAATCTTAGATACATACCGTTGTACGTTCAACTCTTGAACAATCCAGGAGATAGAAGCACTGGTCCCCAGAAAGTTAAAAATCCCACATATAATTTTTGGCTCCCAAAAGCTTAACTAATAATAATCTACTATTGATGAAGCCTTACCAATAATGAACAATTAACACATATTTTGCATATTATATGTATTATGCATATTATATGTTTTGCATATTATATGTATTATGTACTGTATTCTTTTTTCTTTTAAGATTTTATTTATTTATTTGTCAGATAGAGAACACAGGAGCGAGCACAGGTAGACAGAGTAGCAGGCAGAGGCAGAGGGAGAAGCAGGCTCCCTGCTGAGCAAGGAGCCCTATGTGGGACTTGATCCCAGGACACTGAGATCATGTCCTGAGCTGAAGGCAGCCGCTTAACCAACTGAGCTACCCAGGCGTCCCTATGTACTGTATTCTTACAATAATACCTTTTTCTTATTTTTTAGTATTTTTAGGTTATGCTGTTTATCCATCAGTTTTTTTTTTGAGTCATCACTAATATCTAGAAAGTTTTCCAATGTATTTACTGAAAAAACTCCATGTATCAGTGGATGTGCACAATTCAAACCTTTGTTATCTAAGTGTCAACTATATTATGATGGGAGAGAATATCTCTCATCAACCCACTTTGATCTCACTTGAGTTAATATACTACTTAGGTACACTTTAGAGAGAAAAAGTTTTACTTGGTCAACAAAACTGCATTTGGGCTTCTTTCTTCAGGCATTTTATTTTTACCTAAGACTGAAAATAAGAATTATGAATTCTCTCATTTTTCTCCATCTTTGAAAGAAAATAAAAAAGAAACATCATCTTCTAAGAAAAGAATGTAGAATAGGCAGAACAAATATAACTGTTGCTGTTTTCTTTTGTTTTCATATTTAGCTCTTACCAGTTTCAGGGGAGATAATCTCTGTAGAAATCTATAAACTGCCATGAATCCTTTTTATTCAGATTTCGTTAAACTCTTTCTACATGTCTTACCCCATGGTGAATCTAGTTTATTTCTTTTTAAAAATGGATTTTACTGAAATTAGTTTTAAATTTATCCTTAATTCTCATTCTCTATTTAACTTGAGCCACAGTATATAGATCAGTTGAAGATGCAAGCGATTTAAAAATGTGGAGAAATAGGTATTTACTCTAGAAAACTTGGTGCATATTTCAAATACCAGAAATAATTTGGGGAGAAATCAGGAAAAGAGAAAAAAAAAACCTAATTCTGACTTTGGAAATAATTATTCAAAGTTTCATAAAGATAGACACCATCAGGCTATAAGGGCATTTTTATTTTTCCTCAATTTAACTTGACTGGAAAATAAAAAAATATATTTTAAAAAAGAAGAACAGAGGATCTGAAAGAACAGATTAGATATCCTTTCTTTTGACAGGTTTTTGAAAGACAGCTAAAGCTCTTTAGCTGAGGCTGTGGGGGCGGGGCAGGGGTAGTTAAAGCCTGAAGTAGAAGAAAGTCAATCAGGGTTTTTTTAATGTCAAACTCCTCTAAAGCTCTAAAACTACAGTGTAATACCTCATCACTACTCTACAGGGTCATGGCCAAAGCAAAGTATTGTTGAGCTGTAGTGGCTGTGATTTCTAATAAGAACTACCAATGTGGTTGTAGGTGTCACTCAGTTGGCAATGAGTTTGGAAGATCAATTTCACAATAAGATATTCAGACACAGGTCAGGGTAGGACACTGAAAGAGGTTTGGACAGTGCAAGCATATTGTGTACATAGTCCCAGGCTCTGCAGGGCTCCCAAAGCACTTAGGTAAAGATTAGGCAAGCCCAGGAGCTGGTCCATCCCAACTTTGACATCTCTTACCCATAGCTCTGGTTCCCCAGTGTCAGAAGTAAGATTCTTACCTTGCAGGTGACTCAGTCAGCCCTAGCAGCATCCCCTTGGTCCTGTTAGAAATACAAACCCTGGGCACCTGGGTGGCTCAATTGGTTAAGCAACTGCCTTCGGCTCAGGTCACGATCCCGGAGTCCTGGGATCCAGTCCCACATCGGGCTCCCAGCTCCATGGGGAGTCTGCTTCTCCCTCTGACCTCCCCTCTCATGCTGTCTCACTCTGTCTCTCTCTCTCTCTCAAATAAATAAATAAAATCTTAAAAAGAAAAGAAAAGAAATACAAACCCTACCAGAGCCAGAAACTCTGAGGCTCCAGGGCCCAGGAATCTGTTTTAAGGAACCCTCATTGTGATTCTGATCAGGCTAAAATTTGAGAAACAATTACACAGAAATTGTTTTCAACCTTGACAGCCTTAAAAAACAAAAACAAGGGGTGCCTGAGTGGCTCAGTGGGTTAAAGCCTCTGCCTTCAACTCAGGTCATGATCCCAGGGTCCTGGGATTGAGCCCCACATCAGGCTCTCTGCTCAGCAGCAGGGAGCCTGTTTCCCCCTCTCTGTCTGCCTGCCTCTCTGCCTCCTTGTGATCTCTGTCTGTCAAATAAATAAATAAAATATATAAAAAAACAAAAACAAAGACTGATCACAGATCCCGCCCCCCTTAGTGATTTTGATTTAATTGTTCTTGGGTGCTTCCCGAGTCTTGAAATTTTTTTCCAAGTTTCTATTTAAATTCCACTTAGTCGACATACAGCATTATATTGGTTTCAGGTGGAGAATTTGGTGATTCATCACATACATACAACACCCAGTGCCCATCACAAGTGCCCTCCTTAATGCCCAACACCCATCTAGCCCATCTCTCTGCCTTCTGCCCCTCCAGCAACCCTCAGTTTGTTCTCCATAGTTAAGAGTCTGTTTTATGGTTTGCCCCTCTTTTGTCTTTTTTCCCCCTATGTTCATTTGTTTTTTTTCTTAAATTCTACATATGAGTGAAATCAACAGAGTATTGATTTTTCTCTGACTGGCTTACTTCACTTAGCATAACATTCTATATAGCTCTATCCACAACCTTGCAAATGGCAAGATTTCATCTTTTTGATGGCTGAGTAATATTCCATGATATATGTATGTGTACACACCATCTCTTCTTTATCCATACATCAGTCGGTAGACATTTGGGCTCTCTCCATAGTTTGGCTATTATTGATAATGCTGTTATAAACACTGGGGTTCATGTATCCCTTTGAGTAAGTATTTTTATATCCTTTGGGTAAATCCTACTAGTGTAATTGCTGGATTTGGGGGTAATTCTATTTTTTTGCTTTTTTGAGGAATTTCCACCCTGTTTTCCAGAGTGCCTGCACCAGTTTGCGTTCCCATCAATATCAATGCTCTAACAGGGTTCCCTTTTCTCTACATCCTTGCCAACACTTGTTGTTTCCTGTGTTCTTGATTTTAGCCATTCTGGCAAGTGTGAGGTAATATTTCTATAGTTTTGATTAAATCTTCTGAAAGATCTCTAATGTTCATAGAGGGTTAAGAATCATTGACTAAAGGAAGATTTGGGACTCCCAGGGACTATATCAACTCAGTGCAGGTAGCCACCTAGATCACTGTAATCACTAAAAGAGTAATGATCCTCTATCCAAACAACACCACACAAGCCCAATTTTCACCCCTACTTTGGAAACAAAATTGGTGCAAAATTGCAAAATGTAACTCTTTGAAATGTTCTGCAGTTTCTTGCAAACTCAAGCAAGAAAGGTGGCTGCAAATGTCATAGGTCTCCAGGACTAGCTCTGAATCAGTGCTTTTCACCTTATCCCTGGTACCTCTTCCATTCCAACTTAATGTGACCCAATGCTGAATCTCTTCTCAGTGTGTAAGTTCAAGTGCATTAATAGATTTTTCTCACATGGTGGCTTTGTGGCTTTCTAGATTATAGGAGTCACTTTTCAATTATATCCTATTTTGTATTTAGGAAATCTGGCACTAGATAAAATGATTCATCCTTTTAAGTTTTTACTTAAAATATTAAATTACACCACAGTCTGTGGTATTCTGTGACACTCTTTTCCTCTTAGAGGTGACCATCAGCTTTCACATCCTTTGTCTGTATGTATATATGTATATATATTTGTCAAGTGTCCATTGTTCTACTTATAATATGTATTTCTTTCAGTTGATGAAAATCAGCAGGTTTTATCGATCATTTCTAATATTAATAAGTCAACTATTTATACAGATGCATTTGCTTCATTTAAAAAATGGTTGTGGAAATGTCACTTTGAGAGAATGATGAGGTGGCTACAGATATTTGGTGATGTGGTAGGCCATGTGTATAAAGAGTGCATGGCCTCTTCTTAACTCTGAAGTTTCCAATGGAGATTTTGAGAATATATAGAGGATATATAGAGAGGTGAGCTGGATGACTGTTCCTCTTTAAAAGTTTAAAAAAAATATATATATATATATATATATGGATATATATATAT
>ML110033.1:0-32166 GCA_003697995.1 Taxidea taxus jeffersonii | reverse complement strand
TATGTATATAATGTATATATAATATACAAATTATATATAATTATATATAAATATAATTATATATATAATTATATAAATATATAATCCATATATATGGATTAGCTGCTGAGAGTGTAGATTGTAGAGCCAAACTGCATCAGTGGGAGTTTGAAGCCCAGATGTGTCATTTACTAGTTATGTGACCTTAGACAAAATATTTATTTTTTGTTGCCTTTTGCTTTTCATTTATAAATGAGTGATGAAAATTGTATTCTCTTATGATAGTGTCATGGATTAAGCCAGTTAACATATATAAACCACTTGGGACAAGGCTTTTCGCATATTAAGATCTCAATAAATGTTATAATGTGTATAACATATCTTGTTGTCCTCACATTCAGCTTCATCAATCTAGTTGTTTAAAAGTTGCAATCACTAAATACTATACCAAGGCTAAGTATAAGCTCAGATTAGATTGCAATTATTTTTATATCTTTGAGAATTTTAAAAAACAGTGCAATAAAAAATACCAATTTTAACTGATGCATCCAAACGTGGCTTACTCGTTCTTGTGTTGGGCCGGTCACTGCATGATTTCCTCCACGTTTTTCACTAATTCACAGACTACAGCAATACATCCTCCTGTGAGGCAGCAGGGAAGGAGAGCTGATAAAAGTTTACAGTTCTACCTCTGATTTTAAGCACTTATTATGGACAGAGTAATTACCATAATAGAAATTTAAATACCAGTGGTAATAGCTGAGAATCACCTGTTCAACAAGAAGAGAAGTTCATGGTTGGAATTATATGGAAAGTATGAAGCTTACCCAATTATATGGAGTGCTAAAAAATGAAGCTCTAAACTATTATAATAATAATTTTACTTTTTGATTACACTGTAGTTTATAAATTATTTTCATATATTATTTTATTTCATCCCCCCCAACAGCAATATGATGGTAGAAGTGAATAGATTCTATCCATAGAAAAGGACAGTACCAGGACTGGACACTGGCAACTGTGTATGGTAGTCCTCTTTTTCAATAAACACATCAGTGTTATCACTATCAGCAGTTCATGAAATAGTGGCTCAGGAAATATGTAAAGATTTCAGGATCTCTGATTAGCATTAACATAAATATTTCTGTATTATGCAATATATATTATTTATAACTTGCTATTAAATGATATACTTAAAATATTTTGATAGTACAGACCTGACTGAAAAGTCAAGAAGACGGTTTCTATCATACAAAGGAAATTCTTAGCTTTTGTTTCTAATGCTTTTGAAGAATCTTCAGTGATACTTACACTTTACAGGAGAAAAACATTAATCTTAGAGGCAAAGTGTCCAAAACTTATAAAGGGTAACTGAACACAAATGACTACATTTGTTCTCAGAGTATCTGAGTGAATTTTAGTTATATCCATATACACAGATAAGTATTCTACGGTATTTCTTAGATATTTAAACCTGGGAGTTATTGTTTCAGCTTTCTCCTTTAAAAGAAGAAATTTTCTAACAAGCTGTTTGGGTTTTCAGTGGACCTCATATTAGCCCGTGAATCATATAACTAGCATTTAAAGAGAGCAAAAGTAGAAGTTCCTGGGTGGCTCAGTTGGCTAAGCAACCAACTCTTCATTTTGGCTCAGGTCATGATCTCAGGGTCGTAAGATTGAGCCCTACATTGGGCTCCTTGCTCGGCACAGAGTCCACTGGGATTCTCTCTCTCTGTCTGTGCCCCTCCCTCTGCTTGTGCTTTAAACAAATAAATAAACAAAATGTTTTTTTAAAAAAGAGAGTAAAGAAGGACTAATCATTTCCCTTATGGCCATGTGGGGGAAAACTACATAAGTTAACCATAGAAAGACTAGAAACATGTTCCATATAGGATGCTATTTTTGCAATTGACTGGTTAGGTCCAAAGAACCAGATTATATCCATAAGGGAGGGGAAATAGAATTACCCCCAAAAGGATATTTTTACTGGCATTCCTACTGGGTAGGGTTAATTGGGCAGGTAAGATTAAGGTAAGCAGAATTTAGACTTAGAATCAAGAAAAGAAGTGGGAAAAATTAATACTTTTGGATGAGAAAAGTGTTGTTCAGATATCAGGAATGGAAAAATCTAATGTCATTGGTAATAGTGGTGAATTTCTTCCGATTATGCAGGGAAGCTGGGATACAAGGCAGAAATTTGTTCAGGTTAGAGAGCCTGTGAATAACCTTGGGTACTTGTCAAGTAGCAGTGAGGGTCACTGGTAGAACAGAATATTGGCCAACAGAAACAGAGTCAAAAGCATGGCAACAAGATGTCAAAATGGACCAAAACACTCAGGTGCTTATGTCTGAGCTCATGTAAGAAAAGTCTCTGGGAAACTCTAGCATTAGCTTAAATGCATTTTAGGGGGGGATGAAAATTTTCAGTTAAGGTATTTCCATGATAATTTGGGCATAAGGAAGAATAAGAACTTGATTTGTGTTCATGTTTTGTAAGTCTGTGCCATAGAGGCTATGGAGGGATGGGTTACACTTTCCAGAAGAAACAAAGGGACAACCCATCTCAGCTCAAGTTTGCAAGTCTGCTGGGGTACACATCATATTTTAAGTTAATTTTGTCTAGAATGTAGATCATGGGCTATACATGAGCATTTTTACCATTTCTGGAATGACAAGCAACAACATAGCATATCTACTCCACTTCAACTTATCTTTATTATTTTTGCATATTTGTTACAACAACTAAAGAATGTGTAAGGATTCAAAGCCTGGAAATAGTAGACCACTTGTTCAAAGTTTCAAATTAGATCAAGCTAAATGTTAGCAAAAATATTGTATCTTAGAGAAAGGGATATAAGTAATTATCTGATTTTTGGATTCTTCACTAACATAAAATAACTGATTTTCAATTAGTCCTTAGGACATTGTCTTGCCATTGAATTAGTTAATTAGTATAATTTACATTAATTTCAGCTGGCAATGGCAATGTGTCCAAAGGTAAGAAAATAAATCTTCTAAATAAACTTTAGTTTATTTTACATAGACTTAGGTTAGGAAAAGGAAATCAGGACAATTGTTAGTTGGATCAGGCGGGAAAATGAGTGGACAAGCTTTTGGACTGTTGTGGTCCAGAATTCTTTTAGGGAATCCTCACCTATACTGGGGTATCCCTGCATAATTGAGCCCCCCTCTAGGCCTCATAGGGTATTCTCAGAACATCTGGGCCAAATGGAATATCTAAAGCATAACACAAATTTGTGAAAGAAACTTAATCACAATCTGATTGGTCTTCTAGTCTTCATTTCCTAATCCTCCAGATGCTAAAGATAACTGATATGCCCTAATAGCACTCTTATGAGGCTGTGTTCTCTCTCCCTCTCTCTCTCTCTCTCTCAGCCCATTTCACCCATCCCTTCTTCCTTCTCTTTTTCCTTCCTTATTAAGAGGGAGGTTGACAACTAGTACAACACCACTTGGCATTGCATCCTGGGAAGGCATTTTGGTATTAATGTGACACATGAAACCAAACATTGTGTCTACTTCTTCCTGGGGCAAGTGGCCAGTCTCCTGTTGAAATTTGGTTAAAAGCATGGACTGTGCCATATACGCTGTGATCCATCCAAACACAAGGATTCTAGCCTAGGTTCCAAATGCTAGAGACTGAATCTTCAGCCTTGCTTAAAGGACCATCTCAATCTTTGAACCTTTATTATGTCTTATGTACTAATTTGTTGTGGTTATGAAACAACAAAAGAAGCTCACATTTGCATTTGTTTTCTATTCCATTCCTTCTCTGCCCCCAGGACCTACTTAGAATGCCAGGAATTGAGGCGTCTGGGTTAAGCCACTACCTCTGGCTCAGGTCATGATCTTGGGGTCCTGGGATCGAGCCCTGCATCGGGCTTTCCACTCAGCGAGGAGCCTGCTTCCCCCTCTTTCTCTCTGCCTGCCTCCTGCCTACTTGTGATCTCTGTCTGTCAAATAAACAAAATCTTTAAAAAAAAATGCCAGGAATTTCACAGAATGGTTGTGTATTCTTGGAGGAGACAGTTTCTAAGTAACTCTCTATTTCTTTTCTGTTTTCCAGAGTTAACAAATATTTATTGATTAATACTATATGTAAGGTATAGTAGTCAGTGTTTAGACTTTTCCCCCCAAAAGCAATAGGAAATTACTTTATAGTATTATCTTGCCTCTTTCCAGTCCTAACAAGATTTGATCCATTTCTGTCCTATTTGGTCCAAATTTGGGGTGACTCTCTTTTTCTGTAGAGATCTCTTCTGGAATATTCTCTCTCTAGTCACTGTACAGTACATGGATATCATCATCTTCAGCATTCTTCCTTTTGCCCATTGAATACTAGCTAGAAGAGTACTTAGTTGCTATATTTTTAAGCCATTGTTTTATTTTGTATCTCTCTGAAATGAGTCCTTCCCTCTATATATCTCTTTGGAGAGGAAAACAAATAACTTTTTTCTTCTTTTCTTACATCTTTTACTTTATTGTTCAAATTTTTCTCAGCCCAACAGAAAAATGTGAAAATATGCATTTTATTCTTTGCTGATGATTTTCACATGTACAAAAAAAGCTTCCTTTTGCACATATAGCAACTACTACTAGCGGTATGCTAACCACTTGAAACATGCTGGCTGCTCTAAATGCCTTTTATTGTAAATATTTAAAAATTTCAGGAAATCAGATAAGTCCCAACCAGAGCTCTTAGTATCTATTTTTTTAAGTCTGTCTGCTTTGTCCTATTGTGAACATGAGGAAATTCATTAGTTTTCTAGCACATTTTTATTTAGTGATTTCCCCACATGACACTTGTCTTCAAATCCTCCCACATTCCCTTTCAGCATCTGGCTCCGAAGGAGTTGTTATCCATTGGTCATGTAGAAATGTTCAGTATTTAAGGCAAAATATATTTGTAATTTAGGAAAGTCTTCCTGAAATATATTTCTCTTTGAGGCTTTTTTATTTTAGAGTCACAGAGCAGCACTTCTGCTCAGTCTTCCGTATAGAAATAAGACATTGTGTTAACCTCCCAAGTGTGTTCTGCCAGTGTTCTTGCCTGCCATGCTTAGCATCAAATGGCTGGACAAAGTGTCAGATAATGAGGTCCTGGAGCTGTCAGTCTGTTCACTGGCATCTCAGGTAGGCTCGTTGGCCCTTGGATTCACTGTGCTGTTCTTGAGGGAAGGAGAAATGACAATAAACAGCAGCTGTAGGCATAACTAGGGTGTAATTATCCGAAAGGAGAAAATGGAAGAGATGTTCTACGTAAACACTGATGCTCAATTTAATGAGCTGCTGTTGAGTGGTAGTCATGGAAGATATGTTGTCAGTGGGTAAATAGAGATGGGGAAAGGAAATTTGAGTGAGACTTATAAGCTCTCTATGGGGTAACATTTTAAATCCTGGGGAGCTGTAGCTTTGCAAAGAACCAACGCAAGTTGTGCCCAAAGCGAAAGAGAGGGCCCTGAGACAAAGAATGTGGAAAGGACATCTAGACTTCAATTTGAAAAAAAAAAAAAAAAATCAAACCCTTTCAGCCCCTATAATGGTGAGTGTGTGTGTGTGTGTGTGTGTGTGTGTGTGTGTGTGTGTGTAGGAAGTTTAGTTGAGTGTTCCTGGAGGTAGTTTGGACAGTGAATGTATCCAAGGTTAAAGCCATTCATCAAAGACAAATGCATAGTCATTTTATTTGACAAGTGCCTAAAATGACTCCCTGGCTTTTTAGTTACATTTGTACTTGTAATATTCAACCCAAACTACACTTGAGGAGGTTGCTATCATGGCCCCTGGCTGAATAGTGCAAGTCAGTCCATGAAAAATGTCAGTGGTCAGACAAGGAAGAGAGTAAAACAAAAAGCAGCACCTAATATTCTAGACTTGGCAGAGGCAGGAGGACAGGTGGCAGAAATCTTTCATGCTGAAAAGCAGTCTGAAAGGTGACATTGAACACAGGTAATGGAGAAAGGTTTAACAGTCCAATTCCCCAATTTAGAAATGCCACTGAGAACCCAATGTTCCATAGAACAAGGATCAAAATTCTCAGTTAAAGGTGGTTTTGTATGTAAGGGGAAAAAAAAAGGTCATTGCTATAAATATCAGGTGGTTTATTGCACATCATGCCAGGGGGGGATGATAATGAGAGCAGTATCGTATTCTCTAAGGGTGAAAATGTACCTGGGGTATATAACTCTACCAGAATCCTGGAAGTCTGGATGTTAAAACGTAAGTGTGGTGTCTTTAGCATTTTACAAGTGTCATCACCTTTACAATTCAGACAAACTGTGTAGTGCTAATAAAAGAGATGTGTAATAAGGGGAGAAAAATGTTCAGATTTTAGGACACTGTTGGTGACCTTCTTCTGGGCTTCCTGCAGGTGATTTTGTTATTTAAGGACTTTGAAAAGATAGCTAAGAAAATGTAAAAAGAGAGAAAGCAAAAGAGCAGATAACGGTGATCTGAAGCAGAAAGGAGGAAAGGAATTGCAGAAAATTCGAGGTACAGAGTCAAACCACCAAATCAAGTAGTCTTCAATGTAGGGAGGAAGAGTAGATGTCCAGGATGTGTGGGCTAGAAAAAGGTGAGAGGGAGGAATCAGACTGTCCTGGGGCTGGAGCTATAAGGAGCCATCTAAAATAGCAGGCTGGTGGTCCTCAGTGCCAGAAGAGGCAGAAACAGGAGTTCTAGATTATATTCAGATGCGGTCAGATAGCCACTGGCTGATGTAATGTTTGTTTTCCTTCCATTTGGTTCCTTTTCCTGTCTGGAAAATTTTATTTTTTATATTTTTTATTTTTTATTTTTTTATATTTTATATTTTATTTTTTATATTATATTTATTTTTATATTATATATTTTATTTTTTATATTTTATATTTTATTTTTTTATTTAGGGGGAATATTTTATTTTCCCCCTAACTTGAGATGATTTAACATTTTCACCCCCTCCCCCATTGTTGTCACTCATTTTTTTTTTCCCCTCTTCCCTTTATAATCTTTCAGACTTTGGTCTGAGTAAAACTGTCCTAAAAGCACTTTGAGCCTTTGGTATTCAAGCTGCTCCCAATTCTTCAAGTGGTCTTTTGATTTCTGTTATTTCTGCTCCAAGGTTAAAAAAAAAAAAAGCTCTCAAGTGCCCTCTCTTGCCCAGGCCCCTGGACCCTTTTCAGCATTCATCTCTTCTTTCCCTTTACTGCAGTGTCCTCACTATGGCTCTTCCTCAGCCCGGTTCTGAACCCAGTGACTGACAACTTTCTTCATCAGGAGTTCTGCTCTATAGTCTTACTGATGGTATCCTTTCTCCTTGACCCCCAACCCCCCTATCTGTGTTGCTATCTGCTGGTTATGAATGGCCTTGATCCTTCCATTCACTTATTGGGGATCTAGTTTCCTAGTATCAACAAATAACAACAATAACAGTAAACAACACTAAACAATATAGATTGTGAGGTGGTTGTGGACGACACACATAAACATCTCACTATTGTGGAACTTACCCTAAACAATAAGTAACATAGATCTGAATATATGTCCTCTTACATAGAGATGACGGCTAATGTACAAAGCAGGGAATAAAGATGAAATGTCCAGAAGGTTCAAATTTATGCAGTAGGCTGTGTAGACCTCTCTCAGGAGGTGACTTTATTTTCTTTTAAGATTTTATTTATTTGACAGAGAAGTCACAAGTAGGCAGAGCAGCAGACAGAGAGAGAGGGGGAAGCAGGCTCCCTGCTGAGCAGAGAGCCTGATGTGGGGCTTTATCCCAGGACCCTGAGATCATGACCCGAGCTGAAGGCAGAGGCCCAAACCACTGAGCCACCAGGCACCCCCCCCCCCTTTTTTTAAGAAGGAGGTGACTTTTGAATAGATGCCTGAGGAAGTAAGGAGCCCACTGCATGGCTGTTTGGGATGCAACATTCTAGACATTCTGGACAGAGGATGAGGAAGGCCCTGAGTTGGTGGCAAGAACAGGAGGGGAGCCAGTGTAGTGCGAGATGCCATAGTGAAGATTTCAAGTAGTAGGAGAGAATCCTTGAAAGATCATGGGGACCAGAGTGCTTAGGGCTTGCTTGGTCATAGTACACACTTTGGCTTTGGTTGTGAAAAAAGTGGGAAGCCGTCGGAGGGTTCTGGGCAAAAAGGAGGGACATGACTGTTTTACATTTTAATTGATTAGTCTGGTTGCTTTCTAGAGAATATAGAGTGACTTTGGGATGTGAATAGACTTCCTAAACATTCTGAAATTTAAAATCCAGTACTAACCAAAAAGATACCTAAATATACTGGTCAGATGTGTGACCAAAGTGGTTAAACCCAGTCTATAAGATCTGTGGTTTTTATAGAATTATTGTGCTCCTTAAAGTATGGGAAGAAGATTTAAACATGTAACCTAACTCAGAGGTTAAAGTTGAATGGATGAGCCAAGTCAGGTCTTAGAAGTAATGTCGCTGTGGTAACCCTTCTCAAACTTTTTGGTCTCAGGAATATTTTATATTCTTAAAAATTACCAAAGGCCTCAAAGCACCTTTGTTGATGTGAGTTACATCTATTGATATTTATCATAATGGAAATTAAGATCCTTTAAAAGTATTATTTATTTATTCCTTTAAAATGACGACACAAAATCTGTTGGTATGTTTGCACAAATAACACGTTTTTATAAATGATACAGCTATTTTCTAAATAAAAACTTGAGAAGAGTGGAATTGTTTTAAATATTTCCAAGTCTCTTCAATGTCCAGCTTACTAGAAAACAGTTAATTTCTTCTATCTGCTTTATCTATAGAAATACCACACAGGGTGTAGCTTCTGAAGATTATATAATCATGAGAGCATGAGGTGAAAAACATAACATCTTTTCCTTATTGTTAAATTATTTTTGATCTTGTGGAATTAATGAAAATAGGTCCTGAGATCACACTTTCAGAACCACTGTGATAGAAAAAAAGATACATTGTGTTGAGAAGGACCCCCTTACTTCCTTAACCCTATGTTAGTGTCTTTAGTTATGAGGGTAAGATGTACACTTTAAATCTATGTGAAACAGAATGACTACAGTAAAATTATGCTTGAAAAAGTACCCTAGGCATGAGCAAGTCCAAAGTACCCTACAAATTACCTTTAGTTGTATATGTTCTTTCTTCAAAGTATCAGATTTCTGGCAACAGACAGGGGGAGAAAGTGGGAGTCTAAAATGTTCTGGTAAAGCCTACCTCTCTGGGGGTAATTATTGATGAGAGATATTTTCCTCTTTTTTTTATCCATAAGTTAGGGGTAGAAGTTTAGCTGATGAGGTGGTACTTCCTATAATTCAGGGACATACTAGGGTCCCTAAACAAATTTCAATTAGACCTCTGGATTCAAGCTTAAAGTCATATTCTAACATCTCAACTAATGACAACAATGGGAACTTTACTTCTACCTCTATGAACTTCCAAGGTAAATTTCAACAAATATCCTGCAGTTTTAAAAATAAGTATGGTGTTATTTTTAAAAATAACATTTTATATAAGAGTTATATAAGAAAAAATTTTCTACTTAAGAAAAAAAAAGCATCAGCTGCTATTGTAAAATGATCTTTATTTTAGTATATCAACTCTCAGGGTATGTTATGTTTGGTAGCTTTTCCTTTAGACAGAATATTTCTTATTATATTTTATTGTAATAGTTGGACTATTACTACTTTGCATTTGATAAGTTTTAAAATAATTTAATTTTTCAGGGTTCTCATAGTCATTTAAATACATAGGGTAATCAGAAAATAGTCAAGATTTGAATATCATGTTTATGATTTTTATATCACATGTGATTCTACCCATGTATAACTGATTGGCATGGAAGTTACTTTCACGCTTACTTTGAATTTAATTGATTACTTTTAGTTCTTTAGTTTTATATCATGTAGGACCAATAAGATAAGCAGATTGTGCATAGTTTAATATTTATGTAATATTTTAATAAAAATATTTGAAGTCAGCATTGGCGAGAAGTGTATCCTACAACATGACACATCACAGAGAGCTTATTTCTTTAAGCATGTGTCAGCAAATATAATGCATGTGACATGATGTGTACATATGTAGCCTCATACGTGGCTTTATTCATTATCCTTCCATATCCTTGTCCCTCATGCCTCAGCACCTCATGCTTCCTTGTGCTTAAAGGTTGGGATAATAATAACTGCATTATTGTAGACCATGTTACCTTCTGAGAAGCAAAAAGGAAATCACAGTGTTGTTAGTAAGCATTCTGGCAAGAGGAAGGGAAGCTTAGAGTAGAAAAGTCTTTGTATGTCACAGCTGGGTCATAGGAAGAGGATAGGAGAAGAATAAAAGTTGAGGGTAGCTATTCAGAGGAGCTGATTCCTCTTCACAGTGGTTGAGACAGAAAGATTAAGCACCTGGCTGGTTTGGCTTGTAGAGCATAAGGCTCTAGATCTCAGGGTTGGAAGTTTGAGCCCCATGTTGGGTGTAGAGATTGCTTAAAAATAAAGTACTAAAAAAAATTTATCATAGTGCTTGATGTAAATACGTTTTGTATTTATCAGGAACTGCTTTTGTCAGATGTGAATTCTCTCTACCCTATCCTCAGTCCTCAGTCCCTTAGGATGTTTTCCCAGTTACTTGAAATATTCTTTCTGTGTTCAAGAATCCATTGTGTTGTTGTTGTTGTTGCTTACATATTTCAAATATACAATCTTTATCTGTTTTTGTTTTAAATCTAAATGGGGGATAAATAAAATAATTAGTCTAGTCGATTTACTTAAACCCTTGGATTTAAAACAAATATATGGACTTTTGGTTTCTGTTCTAGCATTTAAGGAGCTTAGAAGTCACCACTCTTAAGTTCCAGATGACATCATTATATGTAATGAAACAAAACCTGAAAGAATCAGAAAATAAGAACCATCACCAAAAAAACAAAATAAACAAAATTCTTAGGATTAGCAAGCAATCATAGCAAGATTTCAGGATACAAAATTAATATAAAAAATCATTTGCTTTTATGTATACCAACAAAGAACAAGTGGAATTTGAAATTAAAAATACAATACCATTCATATTGACACTCCTGAAAATGAAATTTTTAGGTATAAATCTGACAATGTATAAGATCTATATGAGAAAAAAATACAAAATCCGTGAAAGAAATCAACGAACTAAATGGAGAGATATTTTATGTTCATGGCTAGAAAAACTTATGATTGTCAAGATATTCTTTCCAACTTACAGATTCAATGTAATACCAAACAAATTCCTAGCAAATTGTTCTCTGAATATTGACAAACTGATTCTAGAGTTAACATGGAGACAAAACACCAATAATAAACAACACAATACTGAAAGAGAAAAAAAAAATGAGGGGGGTGCCTGGTGGCTCAGTTGGTTAAGCATTTGTCTTAGGCTTATATCATGCTCCTTGGGTCCTGGGATGGAGCCTCAGATCAGTCTCCCTCCTCAGCAGGAAGTTTTCTTCTCTCTCTATCTCTGCTCACCGCCCTCCAAACTCATGTTCTCTCTGGCTCACTTTGCTCTCTTGTTCAAATAAATAAATACATAAATCTTAAAAAAAAAAAAGAAAAGATAAACAAAGTTGGGGGATTGGCCCCACCCAACTTGAAGACCTACTCTAAAGCTACAGTGATCAAGATAGTGTCGTACTGGTGAAAGAATGGGCAAATATATTAATAGACCAGTATAGAGAATCCAGAAATTGACCCACATAAAGATAATCAAGTGACCTTTAACATAGGAGCAAAGCCATAAACCAGAGCAAAAATGGTCTTATCAACAGTGGCATTGGAACAGTAGGACACACACACACACACAAACACAACTGAAAGAAAGAAAAAAAGTGATTCTAGATATAGCTTTTATACCCTTTACAAAAATTAACTCAAAATTGATTGTAGATGTCAAAATAAAATGCAAAATTCTGCAACTCCTCAAAGATAATATAGATCAGAAAACAGAGATGACTCTGGGTATGGTGATGACTTCTTAGATATTCACACAAAGACATGATCCTTCAAAGAAAAATAAACAGGGCCTCATTAAAATTAAACATTTCTGCTTTGTGAAAGATGCTGTCAAGACAGAAAAGCCACAAACTGGGAAAAAATATTTGCAAAAGACACTTCTAACAAAGAACCGTTATCCAAAATATACAAAGAAATCTTAAAAGTCAGCAATAAGAAAACCAACAACCCAACTGAAAAATAGGCCAAAGACCTTAACAGCCACCTCACCAAAGAAAATTTATTGATGACAAAGAAGCATGTGAAAAGATACTCTGTCATACTGAGAAATGCAAATTAGAACAACAATGAGATATCACTGTGCACCTACTAAAATGGCCAAAATCCAGAACATGATGATGACCCAAAATGCTGCTAAGGGTATAGAGTGACAGGAATCCTCATTCCTTCCTGTTGGCAATACAAAATGGTAAATCCACTTTGAAAGATGTTTCAGCTATTCCTTACAAAAGTAAACATACTCTTACGCTATGGTGTAGCAATCATGCTTCTTGGCATTTACCCAAAGAAGTTGAAAACTTAATGTCCACACAAAAACCTGCACATAGATGCCTATAGCAGCTTTATTCATAATTGCCAAAACTTGGGAACAATCACAATGTCCTTCAAATAGGTGAGTGGATAAACTGTGGTAGACCCACACTGAAATGTTATTGAGTGCTAAAAATAAATGAGCTTAGGGGCCCCTGGGTGGTGCAGTCAGTTAAGCATCCAACTCTTGATTTTGGCTCAGGTTATGATCTCAGGGTTGTGAGATTGAGCCCCATGTCAGGCTCTGCACTCAGCAGGGAGCCTGTTTGAGGATTCTTCCCCTCCCTCCTGCAATACTTTCTCTCTCTCTCTCAAATAAATAAATCTTCAAAGGAAGAAAAATGAGCTTAGAAAAGCTTTTAGGAACGACATGGAAGATGCTAAAATGTGTATCTTGTTAAAGAAACCTGTCAGAAAAGGCTACAAACTATATGATTCCAACTACAGGGCATTCTGGAAAAGGCAACAATTATGGAGATGCAGCAAAAACATAAGTGGCCGCAAGGTGTTGGGAAAGAAGAAGTAAACAGAGCAGTGAGGATTTTTAAGGCAGTGAAACTATTTGATGCTGTGCAGGTGGCACATAGCATTGTATGTTCGTCCAGACCCATAGAATGTATACCATCAAAAGTGAACCATAAAAAAAAAAAAAGAAAAAAAAACTTTGAAAAAGTGAACCATACAGTAAGCTGTGGACTTTGGATTTTAATGATGTGTCAGAATAGGTTCATCTGTTGTAACAAATGTACTAATCTGTGGGATGTGGTTACTGGGGAAAAAATATATGTGTGTGGAAAGGTACATATGGGAAACCTCTGCAGGTTCCACTCAGTTTTGCTGTGAGCCTAAAACTGCTCTAAGAGATAAAGGCAAACATTTTAAAAATTACAACAATTCTGCGTGAAAGTAACCTAAAGTCCTCCTCTGTTGCATAATTCCCAAGTCGCATAATCCACATTGAAAACTCCACCCAAGAAAGCTAAATTGGGAATCTAGACTGGTATATAAGAGTACATAGCTTTCCAATTCTCAGGGATATCATGTTAGGAAAGGCTTTTCTTGCTAATTATACCAGTAGAATACTTGGCTTCTAGCAAAGTTTCCACGGGAGGTCTCGGGAAGTCTTGGCTAAGGAAACCAAAGGTTTAGCCCTCTTGATATAATGAGTGGGGCATTATTGGCAATGACAGGACTTGACAGAGCATCTCTAGCTCCTAGGTGTTACCTGCACTGTTTTCCTCCTATAAAATACTAAGATTTGTCTTTCTCAAGGTTCTGTTAAGGTAGAATGCATGTGTGGCATTCCCTTGTTTTCTCAGCATATAGAAGGTCACAACGCATTTTTGTCAAGTTCCCAGAAATGGACAACTCTGGGAGTCTAGTTTAAAGAGTCAATGTAGGTCTCCAGGGCAAGTTGTCAATTCAGGGAAATTAGGACAAGCAACGCAAGAAGTCTTCATTAAAACTGTACCTACTACCCTCTAAGTTCTTTGAGAACCATTAAGTTGTTTATCTTATCCTCCAGAAGTATCTGACTATCAGGAATAGTGTCAAGAACATGTTATCATACAGAAATTGGTACCGAGTATATGGATGATTCATTAGGCAACCAGTAATTATAGTTTTTTATATGTGTACTTTTTTACCACATTCTTCCAAAAGGGAAATAAGGCAGCTTAGCATACAACAGAGACTTTAGCATATTGGAGCTTTAGGACCCTAGAACTTGGAATATTTGCTTACATCATAGTTTTATACTGCTTGTCAGATTGGGGTAGACTAGGTCCATAAGTAGTAAATGTAGATAAAGTGATCTTTGAGGACTGCCAGTAATGGTTGAATCAAACAAAGGAGCAGAAACACAGGAATCAAAAGCAGAATAAAGAAAGTATAATAACAGAACCTAAACATATTTGTGATAATAAACAATTTTATTATAGCTACTCTTTTGTGGTTCTTATGGCCCATTGGCTTTATTTCTCATTATGGAATTTACATCATCTTATATCATTATTTCAAACCCAATGGGCAAAATAAGAAGATGAGCTTAAATAGTACCAAAATGTTCTGAGACTAAAAAAAAAAAAATAGGTAGTGGCTAGACACCTATTTAAATGTTGATGCCTGGAGACTGATACTATATTGCATTTAAATGGCACATGAGAAAAAGAAACTAAAGGAATTTTAATGGCATAGTGATATTAGTTTTGAAAATTTAAAGCAAAACACCTCTTTAATTAAAACCTTTCCCCCAAGTACAAACAGCATGTGAATTTAGTAAATTATAGTTTCTAAAACTAATAAAATGTGATTATAATGCTTCCCTTTTGTGTAATATTTATCACTCTGCATATTTCCTTATTATCCACTTAATATTCTTGCCATGAAGGCGTTTTTTTTTTTTTTTTTTGGTCCTCTTAAGTTTTGCTGAGGTATAATTTTGGTATACAAAATATTGCACATAATTAATATTTATACTTTGATGAGTTTGGACATATGTATACATTTGTGTGATCAAGATAATAAATATATCCATCACCTCCAAAAGTTTCTCTTTGTCTCCCACTTTTTGTGGTAAGAGTACTTACATGAGTTATGAAATAAAAGAAAATATTTATATTGGTCTCTGCCCTTGGTTCCTGGTACAGAGCTTTAAAACCCTTTAATTCCCTATGTAATAAGATCATTGCAAACATCTTTTGTTCTATTTGGTCTTTGAGCCTTCCTGATGCAGAGCTCCTAAATCCTTTGAGACTTCTTAGATGAGCATCTACTCTTTTAATGAGATGACTCTTGCTGGGCTCCTGGATAGCTTACAGGATCGGGGATGGTTACTAGAAAGATCAAGCAAAAATTAGTAAGTTGAAACTTTCAGTCACACCCTATCCCCTGGGAAGGGGTGAGGGGCTGTAGATTGAGTTGGTAGTTGTTCTTATTTGACAAAAGCTCCATAAATATACCAAAACTATGGGATTCAGAAACTTTGGATTGGTAGATATATCCATGTGCTGGAGAGTGGTGAGTTCCAACTCCATAGGGACAGAAGCTAGGGACCTTCCAGACCTTATGATATGTATCTCATCATGTAGCTGTTCATATGTATCTTATTATATAATCAATAAACATAAGTAAGTGTTTCCCTGGGTTCTGTAAGCTGTTCTAGCAAATGATCAAACCTAAGAAGGGGGTCCTGGGGACCTCCTTGATTTATAGCTAGTTGGGCAGAAGCACAGACGACATCGTGGAATGTGATGAGGCATTTGAAGAGAAAGGACAATCTAATGGAACTGAGCCCTTAATGGGGGTGGGGGAGGGGATCATTCGGAGGCGCATCTGCACTAACTGGTGTCAGAATTAAATGAACAATAGGACACCTGGCTTGTGTCAGAGGATTGCTTGTTGTAGAAAACCCACATGTCTGGTATCAGAAGCGTTGTGAATGTAAGTAAAGGAGAAGCATGGAGTTTTTCTTAGATCTCATTAGATCTACCCTCTTCACAAATTTTAGAGTGCACAATATCTTGTTAATGAGGTACTATATTATGCAATAATCTCTGGAACATTCTCATCATATGTAACTAAGTTTATACCTGTTGAACAACTCCCTTTATGTCTTTTCCCCTGCCATCTGGATATCTTCTTTGCAGAAATGTCTGTTCATGTCCTCTACCCATTTCTTGGTTGGATGATTTGCTTTTTGGGTGTTGAGTTTGATAAGTTCTTTATAGACTTTGGATACTATCCTTTTATCTGATATGTCACTTGCAAATATCTTCTCCCATTCTATCAGGTTTTTTTTTGGTTTTGTTGATTGATTCCTTTGTTGTGCAAAAGCTTTTGATCTTGATGAAGTCCCAATAGTTCATTTTTGCCCTTGCTTCCCTTGCCTCTGGTGATGTTTCCAGGAAGATGTGCTGCAGCTAAGGTTGAAGAGGTTGCTGCCTGTCTTCTCCTCAACAATTTTGATGGATTTCTGTCTTACATTAAGGTATTTCATCCATTTAGGGTCTATTTTTGTGTGTGGAGTAAGGAAATGGTCCAGTTTCATTTTTTCTGCATGTGGCTGTCTGATTTTTCCAACACCATTTGTTGAAGAGAATGTCTTTTTTCCATTGGACATTCTTTCCTGCTTTGTCAAGGATTAGTTGACCATAAAGTTGAGGGTCTATTTATGAGCTCTCTATTCTGTTCCATTGGTCTATGTGTCTGTTTTTGTGCCAGTACCATACTGTCTTGATGATGACAGCTTTGTAAAGGGGCTTGAAGTCTGGAATTGTGATGCCACCAACTTTGGTTTTCTTTTTCAACATTCCTCAGCTTTTCAGGTTTTTTTCTGGTTCCATATAAATTTTAGGATTCTTTGTTCCATTTCTTTGAAAAAAAATGATAGTATTTTGATAGGGATTGCATTAAACATGTAGATTGCTTTAGGTAGAATAGACATTTTCACAATATTTTTTCTTCCAGTCCATGAGCATGAAACATTTTTCCATTTCTTTATGTCTTCCTCATTGTCTTTCATGAGTATTTTACAGTTTCCTGAGTACAGATTCTTTGCCTCTTTGGTTAGTTTTATTCCTAGGTATCTTATGGCTTGGGGTACAATTGTATATGGGATCGACTCCTTAATTTCTCTTTCTTCTGTCTTGTTGTTGGTGTATAGAACTGCAACTGATTTCTGTGCATTGATTTTATATCCTGACACTTTACTGAATTCCTGTACAAGTTCTAGCAGATTTGGAGTGGAGTTTTGGGTTTTCCACATAATATATCATATCACCTACAGAGAGTAATAGTTTGACTTCTTTTTTGCTGATTTGGATGCCTTTAATTTCTTTTAGTGATTCTTTAATTTCTCTTTGAGGTTTCTGATTGCTGAGGCTAGGACTTCTAGCACTGTGTTGAATAGCAGTGGTGATAATGGACATCCCTGCCATGTTCCTAACCTTAGCAGAAAAGCTCTCAGTTTTTCTCCATTGAGAATGATATTCATGGTGGGTTTTCCATAGATGGCTTTGATGATATTGAGGTATGTACCCTTTATCCCTATACTTTGAAGAGTTTTTATTAAGAAAGGATGCTGTACTTTGTCAAATGCTTTTTCAGCATCTATTGAGAGTATCATATGGTTCTTGTTCTTCCTTTTATTAATGTATTGTATCACATCGATTGATTTGCAGATGTTGAACCAACCTTGCAGCTGTGAAATAAATCCCACTTGGTTGTGGTGAATAATCCTTTTAATATACTGTTGGGTCCTATTGGCTGGTATTTTGGTGATAATTTTTGCATCTGTGTTCATCAAGGATAATGACATGTTTTTCTCTTTTTTGATGGAGTCTTTGTCTGGTTTTGGGATCAAGATAATGCTGGCCTCATAAAATGAGTTTGGAAGTTTTCCTTCCATTTCTATTTTTGGGAAAAGTTCCAGGAGAACAGTTCCAGGAGTATTAATTCTTCTTTAAATGTTTGGTAGAATTCCCCTGGGAAGCCATCTGGCCCTGGGCTCTTGTTTTTTGGGGAGATTTTTGATGACTGCTTCAATCTTCTTACTGGTTATGGGTCTATTCAGGTTTTCTATTTCTTCCTGGTTCAGTTTCTTTAGTTTATACGTCTCTAGGAATGCATCCATTTATTCCAGATTGTCAAATTTGTTGGCATAGAGTTGCTCATAGTATATTCGTGTAATTGTTTTTATATCTTTGGTGTTGGTTATGATCTCTCTTTTATTCATGATTTTATTTATTTGGGTCCTTTCTCTTTTCTTTTGGATAAGTCTGGCCAGGGATTTGTCAATCTTATTAATTCTTTCAAAGCATCAGCTCCTAGTTTCATTGATTTGTTCTACTGTTCTTTTGGTTTCTATTTCATTGAGTTCTGCTTTGATCTTTATTATTTCTCTTCTCCTGCTGGGTTTAGGCTTTCTTTGCTGTTCTTTCTCCAGCTCCTTTAGGTGTAAGGTTAGGTTGTGTATTTGAGACCTTTCTTGTTTCTTGAGAAAGGCTTGTATAACTGTATATTTTCCTCTCAGGACTGCCTTTGCTGTGTCCCACAGATTTTGAACAGTTGTGTCTTCATTATCACTTGTTTCCATTAATTTTTTCAATTCTTCTTTAATTTTCTGGTTGACCCATTCTTTAGTAGGATGCTCTTTAGCCTCCATGTATTTGGTTCTTTCCAACTTTCCTCTTGTGATTGAGCTCCAGCTTCAGAGCATTGTGGTCTGAAAATATACAGGGAATGATCCCAAGCTTTTGGTACCAGTTGAGACCTGATTTGTGACCCAGTATGTGGTCTATTTTGACGAATGTTGCATGTGCACTAGAGAAGAATGTACGTTCTGTTGCTTTGGGATGGAATGTTCTGAATATATCTGTGATGTCCATCTGGTCCAGTGTGTCATTTAAGGCCTTTATTTCTTTCTTGAACTTTTGCTTGGATGATCTGTCCATTTCAGTGAGGGGTGTGTTAAAGTCCCCTATTATTGTATTGTCAATGTGTTTCTTTGATTTTGTTATTAATTGGTTTATAGCTGGCTGCTCCCATGTTAGGGGCATAGACATTTAAAATTGTTAGGTCTTCTTGTTGGATAGACCCTTTGAATATGATATAGTGTGTCCTTCCTCATCTCTTATTATAGTCTTTGGCTCAAAATCTAATTTATCTAATATAAGGATTGCCACCCTAGCTTTCTTTTGATGTTCATTAGCATGGTAAACTGTTTTCCACTCCCTCACTCTAAATCGGAGGTGTCTTTGGGTCTAAAATGAGTTTCTTGTAGACAGCATATTAATAGTTTTTTTTTTTTTATCCATTCTGATACTCTGTGTCTGTTGATTGGGGCTCTTAGCCTATTTACATTCAGGGTAACTATTGAAAGATATTAATTTGGTGCCATTGTATTGCCTGGAAAGTGACTGTTACTGTATATTGTCTCTGTTACTTTGTGGTATGTTATTTTCAGGCTCTCTCTTTGCTTAGAAGACCCCTTTCAATATTTCCTGTATGGCTGGTTTAGTGTTTACAAATTATTTTAGTTTTTGTTTGTCTTGAAAGCTTTTTATCTCTCCTTCTATTTTCAGTGACAGCCTAGCTGGATATAGTATTCTTAGCTGTATGTTTTTCTCATTTAGTGCTCTGAATATATCATGCCAATTATTTCTGGCCTGCCAGTCTTGTGGATAAGTCTGCTGACAATCTAATATTTTTACCATTGAATGTTATGGACTTCTTGTCCCAAGTTGCTTTCAGGATTTTCTCTTTGTCACTGAGACTTTTATGTTTTACTATTAGATGATGGGGTGTGGACCCATTTTTATTGATTTTGAAGGTGATTCTCTGCACCTCCTGTATTTTGATGCTTGTTCCCTTTGCCATATTAGGGAAATTCTCTACAACAATTCACTCCAATATACCTTCTGCCCCCCTTTCTCTTTCTTCTTCTTCTGGAATCTCAATTATTCTAATGTTGTTTCATCTTTTGGTATCACTTATCTCTCAAATTCTCCCCTCATGGTCCAGTAGTTGTTTGTCTCTTTTTTGCTCAGCTTCTTAAGTCTCCATCATTTGGTCTCTATATCACTAATTCTCTCTTTTGCATCATTTATCCTAGCAGTAAGAGCCTCCATTTTTTTTATTGCATCTCATTAATAGCTTTTTTGATTTCAACTTTGTTATATTTTAATTCTTTTATTTCTCCAGAAAGAGTTTTTATTTCTCCAGACAGGGTTTCTCTAATATCTTCCATGCCTTTTTCAAGCCTGGCTAGAACCTTGAGAATCATCATTCTGAACTCTTTAGATTTGACATATTACCAATGTCCATATTGATTAGGTCCCTAGCCTTCAGTACTGCCTCTTGTTCTTTTTTTTTTGTGTGTGTGTGTGTGTGTGTGTGGTGAGTTTTTCTCCCATGTCATTCTATCTAGATAAGAATATATGAACTAGAGAATAAAATACTAAAAGGGTGGCAAAGACCCTGGGAAAATGTACACTAACAACATCAGAAGAGACCCCAAATAAGGGGGAGAAGTAAAAGGGTAAAAAAAAAAGTTTAAAAATTTTTTTAAAAATTAAAAGAAATTAAATTTAAAAATTAAAAGAAAAAAAGAAAATTAAAAGAAAAAATAATGTGTGTGTGTGTGTGTGTGTGTGTGTGTGTGTGTGGCTGGTGAATAGAACAGAGCCACCTTGATTTTGGGTGTATTTTGGTCTCTTAAAAGAAACTACCTTCCAATAGCAGCAATGTCCACAATAGCCAAGTTATGGAAAGAACCTAGATGTCCATCAACAGATGAATGGATAAAGAAGAAGTGGTATATATATACAATGGAATACTATGCAGCCATCAAAAGAAATGAAATCTTACCATTTGCGACGACATGGATGGAACTAGAGCGTATTATGCTTAGCGAAATAAGTCAACTGGATAAAGACAACTATCACATGATCTCCCTGATATGAGGAAGTGGAGATGCAACGGGGGTGGGGGTTAAGGTGGTAGGAAAAGAAAAAATGAAACAAGATGGGATCGGGAGGGAGACAAACCAAAAGAGACTCTTAATGTCATAAAACAAACTGCGGGGGGTGGGAGGGAGAGGGGTTGGGAAAGGGTGGTGGGGTTACATTATATGTTTAAATAAAAAAGCTTAAAGAAAAAAAAAAAACTACCTTCCAAAATTTTAAAGAAAAAGATATGTATATACACATATATATGTGTGTGTGTGTGTGTGTGTGTGTGTGTAGACATACCCATATATGTGCATATATATATATGTATGTGCATATATACACAGACATATAGACATACCCATATATGTGCATATATATGTATGTGCATGTATATGTATGTGCATATATACACAGACATATATATGCACATATATGGGTAAACACATTGAAGGGATGGAATATGACTGTAAAGATGAAATTTTTAAAAAAATTCTAAAAAAGGAATTGATAAGATAAGTTGATAAGGTAAGTTGGTTGGAAAAAGAAAGAAAAAGAAAGTAGAGGGAATTTGCTCAGGCTGGAGACTAGAACAAAGCCCTGAGCTAGATTTAGGGTTTATTTGATTCATTAGATGAAATTGTATCCCAAAACTTTTTAGAAGAAAAAAACCCTTTATGTATGCAAAAAATAAAGTTAGATACAATAAGGATAAAACATGACTATAATAATGAAGATTTTAAAAGATTTTTTGAAAGGTATTGTTAAGATAAACTAGCAACAAATGTTAAAAGAGGAGAGAAAAAAGTTTTAAAAATTAGAATAAGAAAAAAATAAAATTAAAAACTTTAATTAACTTTGCAAGACTAAAGAATCATTGAGAGAAAGCCATAAATTCCACACTTTGCTTTCCCCTGCTCTGGAATTCACTGTTCTCCTTGATCCATGAGCTTGGTCTTAGCTGGATGTTCTTGCTGATCTCTGGAGAGGTGCATGTTCTAGTGATTCTCAAATGTCTTTCCCCAAGGCAGAATTGCACTGCCCTTGCCAGAGGCCAGGCTAAGTTATCTGCTCAGGTTTGCTCTAGGGAGCTTTTGTTCCTTGAATGCTTTCTATAGAGCTCTGACAGGAATGAAAATGGCAGCCTCCCAATCTCCAGCCTGGAGAAGCTGAGAGCTCGAGGCCCCACTCCTCAGTGCACCCTCAGAGAAAAGTGCTCAATCATTCCCATCTCCCTGGTCTCTGGCCCTGCTCCAGGCTCACCTGGCCTGTGACTGAGTGCCTCTGTCTCTGACACACAGCCCCATTTGGAGTCTCCAAATGCAGCAGATTCCTGCCTCCAGGGAGGAAGGTGAGTCTTCCCAGATCTGCCACTTGTGGGGTCCCTGCTCAAAGAGCAGTGGTCTCACTGTGCTGTGGATCACAGTTTAAGGTAACCAAGAGCTAAGAGCTCACTCCTCACCTCTGTCTCTGTAACCAGCTTCCCCCACTCTAATACCTGTGTGCTCTGCTACACTCACACAGCCCCAATCCTTCTGTGACCCTGCGGGACCTGAGACCACACTGTCCCTGCGAGGGCTCCACCCCTGCTTGGCCTCTGAAGTGATGTCCCTCAGTGGAGCAGAATTCAAAAGTTTGAATTTTGTGCTCCACCACTTGCCGGGAGCTGGCCCTTCCCCCACAGTCTATCTTCCCGTCACTTCGGATTCACTTCTCCACAGGTCCTACCTTTCAGAAAGTGGTCGATTTTCTGTTTCTAGGATTACTGCTCTTCTCTTCGATCTCCTGTTGGGTTTATAGGTATTCAGAATGGTTTGATAACTATCTAGCTGAACCCCTGTGACCTGATGTCATTTCAGTCTGCTACTCCTCTGCTATCTTGACTCCTACCCCACTATGTTATTGACCTTCTTGCCCACCATCTCTTTATTTCTCTGCTTCTTTTGTTCCTGTTCCTCCTTTCTTTCTTCATCTGCTTCATCTTCTTTTTCCTCATCTTCTTTTCTTTCCTCTTCTATAGTGGCTGTTGGCAATTTTTGGAGTTCCTTGGCTGATAGCTGAACATTTCCAATCTCTGCTCTTCTCTTCACATAGCCTCCTACCCTGCTTCCCTGTGTGTCACATCTCCCTCCCTTTTCTCTTTAAGAGCAGCAGCCACTGAATTTAGGATCTACTGTTTGTTCACAACAGTCTTGGTATTCCCAGGTGTCATCTTCAACCTCCCCCTGTACTCAGAAGGCCTGAAGAGATGCAGAAGAGAAGAAAAGAGGCAGGCCACTCCAGATTGGTGGGTGACAGTTTTAATAAACAAAGGGAGTTTACATGTGAGCCTTGCCTCGGGAAGCAGCAAAAAGAATGGATCCCTGCACGTACCGGCCATATCTTAAAAGTTTTTATGTAGAGAGGTCTTAGCTAGATTCAGTCAAGTATACTGTGTAGGTATTCTCAACACCACATTACTCTCTCAAGGCTACCCCTCTCCCCGCTCCTTCACCCTTTCCCATGATCAGCTCTTACAATCTCACACACAACCCTTTTCTTCAGTGGGCCCTGAAAGGTCACAAAGGGTGTCACTGCCATGGAGGTGGCTCTTTTGTGGACCAGCTGGCTATGCTGGAGAAAGATGCTATAGCAACAGTAAGCACATGTAAGAGAAAACATGGACTAAGACAATGATTCTCAAAACCAGGGGCCACATTTTCCCACTAAGACCCCCATAATCCAAACCATTGATTTATGCAACCCTCTAAGTGGGGGTTGTATCACTCAGGACATTAACTTTTGTCTGCATGTGATTTAATAAAGATGATCCATTAGGAAGTTCATTGTGTATGAATGCAAAACATTCTTCTGGGATGATGGCTTAGGTGTCATTCTGGCACATGGGACAACAGGCCCTACTAGTTAATCATTCAAATGTACTAAAGCCTGAGATAGTACTTTAGTCCACCTAGCCAGGGTAGTTTTATCTGTTAATAAATTACTCTGGTGTTTTCATCCTCCATTTTTCCTTTCTACCAACCCTGCTGCTTGCCAGTTGTAGGGGAGATGAGACCCAGCTTCAATGTCATGTTCTTTTGGCCAGTCTTGCACATCATGACCTTTGAGATGTGACCTCTGTTCACTATATATTCAACAAGGGTCATGGTATTTAGTTTCTCTAAACCCCAGAGGGTGGCAGCCTAGTTTACATGATGACAGGGCAAAGCTTGGGTTAGGCCAAATGCAATGTCCATATAAAACAAGGCATTTTTAGAAGCTTCACTCAAAGGGAGGAGGCCAACAAAATCAACTTTTCAATCCCTAACTAGTTGGGAACTCTAGTGGATGACCACAGGTTCTTTTTGCCTTGCCTTGGGCATTATTTAGAACAAATATGGCATGCTATTACTGCATTATCTGTGTCACTGTATTTTAAGGGCAATCATGTTTCCTTGACAATATGTCATCCTACTTGGGCACAGTGGTGGTCATTCTTTTTTTTTTTTTAAGATTTTATTTACTAATTTGACAGAGCACAAGCCAGGGGATCAGCAGGCTTCCCACTGAGCAAGAAGCCCTATATTGAGCTAGATCCCAGGACCCTGGGATCATGACTGAGCTGAAGTCACATGCCCAACTGACTGAACCACCCAGATGCCCCAGTGGTGGCCATTCTTTCTATGTGCCCTGTCTTTTGTATCTATTGGAGTATCTACTAAGACTTGCACCTGAGCTAAGGCATCTGTTGTCTGATTGTCAGGTCATGTCAGTGTCTTATGAACTGATCCATGAAAAACAGTGAGATTTGCCTCAGGCTCTTGCCAACAAACTCAAATGTCTTTCCACATGCATCCCGTCCTCACAAGGGCTTATTCATCATCATTCAGCCTTCAGCTTCCCATCATCTGAGACATAGGGTGAATCCCTTTATAATAGCTCAACTGTTAGTGCAAAGGGTTAATGGCCAGGGCTCCTGAGTACCCATCACCCAGACTACTCTGAGCTCAGCCCCACTGGCTGTTGCACTGGCTGCTGTGTGACGTTTTACCTGAAAGACTCTTGTATACACCATTAGGAGCTACTGCTCCATGGAAATATATCAGGTTTCTGCTCTCTTCCAGAGCAAGGGCCAAAATCCTAGGGGTACTCTCCCCTTTTGTTAACTTTGCCACAGTGCCTAACTCATACCCTTCCAAAGTCACAACACATCTAGCTCAGATGGTAGCCTGCTTAGGAAATGCCCAGAGCTTTAATCTACTTCACTAGCATTTTTCCTTCCCAGAGAGGCTTGTGGCTCTGATTTGCAGTATCACATGTGTCCTTTTTTTATCGGGCAGTGTAAGGGATTGGGGGGGGGGAGCACTGAACCAGGTGGGCATTAAAAGTCATCCAAAACCCCCAAATCCCTACAAAGACTTGCACTTACTTCACAGTCTTAGGGGTTGGAGAGATTTCATCTTATCAATTATGGCATTTGAGGCAATGTGAGTCTTACCTAACCAGACAACTCCCATAGCTTTGCAACAGTTCCAAAGCCTCGAATTTCTGTGGGTTCACTGCCTATCCTCTACCTCCCAGATGTTCCTGCAGCAGAGGCAAATGTTCACATGTTAACATT
Source organism: Taxidea taxus jeffersonii (assembly GCA_003697995.1). Taxonomy (NCBI): domain Eukaryota; kingdom Metazoa; phylum Chordata; class Mammalia; order Carnivora; family Mustelidae; genus Taxidea; species Taxidea taxus. Next base: position 6,560 of record ML110033.1, on the reverse strand, counting down.
GTATCATCAGTGCCATGGGCCTATTTTAGTGACATGAAGAAAAGAAAAGAGGGACAGGTCTCAGGCTACTACTTCATGACATATCGTGGGGCTATGCGGGTAGCCTTGGGAAAGTACTTGGAAGATTTATTAGTATCCCTCCCACATGAAGGCAAATTGATCTTAATGATCAGAAACGTGTACTTGTCAGCTTCCTTCCAGCATCTTCCTTGAAGATGCAACATTTTTATAGAAACTTTTTGCCTAAGCATCAGAGTAAAACAGTAACTCTCTGCAAATGACAAAACCTAAAAATGGCCATAGTGAAGGATCTGATGAGACTTTATTGAAGCAATTGACAAGAGAATTTGGTTATTTACTTGACGTACATTTTCAAATGATGACTGACACCAGGATTACCAGGGCATATCAGGTTTAGGAATTTCATACAAATGTACTCTAAAGAAAATTTAGCATCATTTCTTTTTTTTTTTTTAAAGGTTTTTAAAAAAGGATTTTATTTATTCATTTGACAGACAGGGATCACAAGTAGGCAGAGAGATAGGAAGGGAAGCAGGCTCCCTGCTGAGCAGAGAGCCAGACTCAGGGCTCGATCCCAGGATCCTGAGATCATGACCTGAGCCGAAGGCAGAGGCTTTAACCCACTGAGCCACCCAGGCACCCCTTTAGCATCATTTCTTATTTGACAATGCTTCCCATGAAATTTAACATATATGAAAAGTCACACAGTTGTAAATCACCTGGCTTTTTTTAATAGCAAAGACTCAGTTCCTTAAGTAATCAAAGATCTGATAAAAACACAGAATTTTTGTTTCATAGGCAGCTTATATTAAAGGTAAAGAAAAGCCTTTGTTTACACTTCTTTATAATAACAGATCAATAAGAAAACAGAAAACTAAATTTTAACAGAGAGAAAACTAAATTCTAATTGTGCACCACTGTGTGCTTGATAATAAAACTCTTCTTTTTAATTTACAAAAATCCATTCCAATCTTAGCTTGATGGCACATAAAATTCCTTCTTTGATATTCCCTTTCTACACACCTTCTGTAGCCTCAGCTCTTCTAACATTCTAATTTGAGCTTCAGCCTCTACTTGGGCATCAGTGTCCAGGTGAATGGCCCATAGTGGAGGCCAGGCTACTGCAGCCTGTGCTTCTCTTCCCTGCTGAAGTGCACCCTGGGCAGTTCCCCCAAGGGCATTAGACTGGCTGGCGATTTCAGCTGTCATCATATCCCCAAGGTGGTCCACAGTATCTCACATAGGGGCCACTTCTCCCCACAGAGAGGGTAGTGGCCAATTTGGGATTTCCCCTGTGAATGCCTCTTTCCCAAGGCCAAATTTTATAGTCTCCTGGCTGGTTCACAAATTATTGGTTTAGAATCCTCCCAGAAGCTTGCTGGGTATTGGGTCCTCTATAGTTAGTGGACAGGGAGAGATGGAAGAAAAAGGCCACTCCAGTTGGCAGTTTTAATAAGCAAAGGAAACTTATATACCAGATTTAGAGTGGCTGCAAGATGAATGCATTCTTGTCTCACCTGCCAAATCTTTAAAGTTTATATAAAGAGGTCTTCACTGGATTCAGTCACATATACTATGCAGGTGTTGTCAACACCACATCATTGTCTCCTTAGGAAAGCCTCTGGGAGCAGGAAAGGCAGCAGGAACCCACATTTTGAGGACAGTGGAGGGAAGGAAGAGCCCTTGAGTGCCTGGGTCTAGCTCACAGGTCAACCAGCAGTCACTTCTTTTCAGTAATCATCTCTGACACCCTCCCTAAATCCAGAATAATTTCATTCCATTATCTAACTTAATTAGATCTCTAAAGGCCTATTTCCAAATAGGCTCTCATTCATAGATATCAAGGTAAGGATTTGTGCATATCTTTTGGGGGAACACTGTTCAATTCACTACACAAATGTAAATCATTATTATTATTACTAAATTATTTTATCCCCATAGGTCTAATTCAAAACATGTCTCAGTCATTAGTCTATATTGGATTTTCTTGGTACATAATGCAATATCAGACCGCATATGCAGATTCTGCTTTAATTCAGAAAAAACATTGCTCTATTATGTCCTCAATATTTTTCTCTTATATCTGACTTATTTTTCATAAAAAGTGACAGTTATGTATTTGTTAGGTATCTTCTCTTTTTTATACTGTTTTTGCTCCTGTCCTCCATTGTATTGACTTTATCATCAGCTGTGTATTTTATGTGTTTAGCTACTCTTAATGATGTTTTGTTTTTCATTGAAATTTACTGACACATCATTTCATACATTAAAATGAAAACATTTTATATTTTGTTTCACAAATATATTCACCTATATAACCACCACAATCAAGATATAGGATTTCCAACAACAAAAGGTTCCCTTTTGCTCCTTGCTAATCCATCCCCATCCTTCAAGACACATTCTTTCCTCCCGGATAAATACTGGTTTACTTTCTATTGCTCTAAATTAGATTTACCTTTTCTAGGATTTCATGTGAGTTGAATTATACACAATCATAATGTTTTGTGTCTGACTCCTTTTACTCAGCATTATGTTATTGTGTTCATCTGTGTTGTCCATCGGAAGTTTGTTCTTTGATACTGGTAAATATATCCCATTGCATTGTTATGCTAAATAAAAAAAATCCAGTCCAGTTTTTGGCTATTATGAATAAAGCTTTTATAAACATTTGTGTTCATGTCTTTGCATGAACATAGTTTCTGATTTTTTTTAAGATTTTTATTCATTTATTTGACAATGAGAGAGGGAACACAAGCAGGGGGAGTGGGAGAGAGAGAAGCAGGCTCCCTGCTGAGTGGGGAGCCCAATGTGGGGCTCGATCCCAGGACCCCAGTATCATGACCCGAGCTGAAGGCAGACGCTTAATGACTGAGCCACCCAGGTGCCCCTCTCATTTCTTTTGAGTAAAAATCTAGAAGTGAAATTGCTGGGTCATGTGTGAAGTAAAATTTTCATTTTATAAGGTTTTGCCTACAATGAGGTTGCAAAGATATCTATGTTTTCTTTAAAAAATTTTTTTTTCGGGGTGCCTGGGTGGCTCAGAAGGTTAAACCCTCTGCCTTTGGCTGGGGTCATGATCCCAGGGTCCTGGGATTGAGCCCTCATGGGCTCTCTGCTCAGCAGGGAGCCTGCTTCCCTTCCTCTCTCTCTGCCTGCCTCTCTGCCTAATTGTGATCTCTGTATGTCAAATAAATAAATAAATAATCTTAAAAAATAAATAAAAAATATTTTTTCAGTTATAGCATATAGATGTATAATCCACTTGTTATAATTTGGGCATATGGCATGAGGTAAGTGTTATGGTTCCATGTTTTTCATTTGGAAATCCAGTTATTCCAGCATCATTTGTTGAAGGCTATCATTTTATATAGAATTGCCTTTGCATCTTTGTTGAAAATTAATTGACCATATATATATATATATGTGGGTGCATTTCTGAACTCTGTCTTTTCATTGTTTTCTTATGTCTATTCCTATGCTAATTTATACTGTCTTAATTACTGCAGCATTGTAATAAATCTTGAAATCAAGTAGTTCAAGTCTTCCAAATTAATTCTTTTTTTAAAGTGTTTTGGCTCTTCTAGTTCTCTTCCATTTCTATATGCATTTTATAATCAGCCTATCCACCAGGGGAAAAAACTCCTAGCATTTGAATGGGCTTACCTTGAATCTACAGAGATTTAACATCTTAGCTGTTTGAATCTTCTAACCCATGATCATTCATTTAGGTCTTCTTCATTTTTCTCAGCAGTGTTCTCTCACTTTCTGTGGATAATAATTTCATCAATCTTATTAAAATTTTCCTAAATTTAAATTCAATTTTAAACGGCTATTACTAGTATGTATATGATATTGCACATTTCCTTTGGATTGTGTGACATTTTAAACCTATGTTAATTGTAGTACCTTTTTAAAAGATTACTTAGGATTTTCTACACGCATAGTCATGTTATCTTTGAACAGACATATTTCTGTTTTGTCTTTTCAAGTTATATGTGTTTCATGTCTTTTTCTTGCCTTACTTTACTGGCAAGATCCTCTAACACAATTTTGGATCAAAATAAGGAGAGTTTACATCTCTAGGCTTTGTCCACAGTCTTAAGGGAAAACAGATTCAGTGTTTCATTAATGTTTTTTCTTGTAATGTCTTTGCTTGATTTTGTTGTCAGGATAATACTGGCCTAGTAAAAGGTGTTGAGAAGTGTTCCTTTCCCTTTGTTACTAAAAGAGCTTTCAAAGGTCAGCATGATTTATTTCTTAAATATTTGAAAGAATTCTCCAATGGAACAGTCTTTGACTATCTCATTGTAGAAAGATGTTTCATTATGAATTGAATTACTTCTGTTGATGTAGAGATATTTGGATTTTATTTTTTCTTGAACTGATTTCAATAGTTTGCATCTTTCATATAATTCATCCATTTCTTCTTAGTTGTAAAATTTATTGGCATAAAGTTCAATATGTTCTTTATTATCATTTCAGTATCTTTAAAATGTGTGGCAATACATTGGTAATTTCATTCTTTCATTATCTTTGTCATTTGTGCATCCATTTTTCTTTTTTAATAGGCAATCTAGCTAAGAGCTCATCAATTTTATCAATCTTTTCTAAAGACTAGTTTTTAATTTCATTAGTTTTCTCCAGTGTTTTTTGTTTTCCATTTCATTGATTTCTACTCCTTTATAATTTACTTCCTTATGCATATTTTGTGTTTAGTTTGCTCTTCATTTTCTAGCTTTTTAACACTGAAGTTGAAGACATTGATGTTCTTTTAAATATAATTATTTAAAACTATAAATTTTGCTTTAAACAATGCTTTAGCTGTATACCACAATTTTTGATTTATATTTCCTTTATAAAGTATTTTCTGATTTTTCTTATGATTCCTTTTTAACCCAGTTGCTATTTTATAGTGTACTTTTTAAGGTCTACATATTTTGGTGTTTTTCAATAGGTATTTTATGCTATTCATTTCTAATTTAGTTTCATTTTGGTGACAAACATATTCAGTATGATTGCAATTGTTAGTAAATTTTCTAAGACCTGTGTTATGGCCTTGGATATGGTATGTCTTGGTGAATGTTAGTATGAACTAAAGCACAGTGTGCAGCCTGCTGCTTTCCTAGACTTGCCTATAAATACCCTCAGAGTCGAGTTGGATGAAGGAGAGTACCAAGGTCTTTTATATCCTTGCTGAATTTCTGTCTACTTGTTTACTAAATTACTGAGAGGGGAGGACTGATGTGTCCAAATAGCTTTGTGGGTTTATATATTTTTCTTTCAGCTCTGTCAGTTCTTGCTTTATGTACTCTATTTACTTTATGTACTTTATGAAGCTCTATTTTTTTAATGCATAAACATTTCAGTTTAGTTCCTTTTAATAAATTGACATTGCAATGATTATGAAATCTTTCTTATTTTTGGTAATAGTTTTGATTTTGAAAGCTATTTTGTTGCTATCATAAAGTCATTTCATCCTTCTTAGTATTAGTGTTTACATGTTGCATGTTTTTTCTTTCACTCAACTTGTCATTATGATTAGAGAACTTATAGACAGCATACAGTTTTGTTTCTGTGAGTTTGTGAATTGTATCAAATTTGAAAAGTATTTGACTTGCTTTTTCAAATATTTTTTCTACTTAAATCCTACTTTTTGATCTCCAATTATAAATATGTTAGATCACTTGAGACTGTTTCACTATTATTATTTTTAAATCATTTTTTCTTGTGTTTTATTTTTAATAGTTTATATTACTGTTTTCAAGTTCAGTGACCTTTCCCCCATTGATGTCCTATCTGTTGTTAATCTCAGTGAATTTTTGTTTCATAATTTGATGACAAATTATATTTGTTATCCCAGAAGTTAGCTTTTTATCTTTTATATCTTATGTTTGTCCTCCCTACATTCATGCTCTCTTTTCCATACTTAAATATAGTTAAAATAGCTGTCCTAACATCCATCTATGTTAATTTCATTACTTTTGTTATTTCTGAGTCTGTTTTTTTTTTAAAGATTTTATTTTTATTTATTTGATAGACAGAGATCACAAGTAGGCAGAGAGGCAGAGAGAGAGAGGAGGAAGCAGGCTGTCCGCAGAGCAGAGAGCCCGATGGGGGGCTCGATCCCATGACCCTGGGATCATGACCCGAGCCGAAGGCAGCGGCTTTAACCCACTGAGCCACCCAGGCGCCCCTCTGAGTCTGTTTTTATTAGATAAGTTTTCTCATATGTATGGATCACATTTTCATGCTTGTTGATATGCACATTAGTTTTGATTGGATGCTTGGCATTACCGATTTTATGCTATTCAACGTCTGGTTTTGCGGTCTTATTTTCAGAGAGTTGGCCTGTTATCTGGTTGATTACTTGCTCTTCAGTTTGAACTTTTTAGGTCGTATTTTAAAATTTTGTTTAGAGTAAGCCTGGACTAGTTTTTTGCATTACAGGTAGATTAGGTGCTCTAAGAGGTGTTCTCTGAGTGATCCAGAGAATCTCTTTAATTTAGCTGATGGGAATGCAAATGAATTCTGGTTCT
>ML110031.1:19681-74490 GCA_003697995.1 Taxidea taxus jeffersonii | reverse complement strand
AAAAAAAAAAAAAAAAAAAAAAGGCACATTATTCATTATCAGTATATACATTTCAATGAGTTTGGACATAGGTCATGTCACTGTCACTACAATCAAGGTAACAAAAATAGCCATCACCCCATCTCCAAAAGTTGCCTCTGTCCCTTTATTATGTTTTATTTGTCTTTTGCTTCTTGATTGTTTGGGTTTGTTTGTTTTGGGGGTTAGGGACACTTAACAGGAGATCTGCCATCTTAACAAACGTTTACGTGCACAACGCCTTCTTCTTAACTACGGGCGCCATGTTGTACCTCTAGAATTTACTCATCTCATGTGTCTACAATTTCACCTCTCCCCGCCTCCACCCCCTGGTGACCTCCCTTCCACTGGCTACTTCTGTATGCTAGACGATTGTAGACATCTTACATAAGAGGAACCATGCAGCATTTGTCCTCCTGCAACTGATAGGGTAGGTTATATGGAAGGGAAGGGACAGTGCTCCCAGATCGCAGGGGCCTAATACAACAGAAGTTTTTCTATTTTTGTTGTTGTCATTCAGCCTACATGTTTTTGGTCTTGTTTTGTTTTAACGATTTATTTATTTATTTATTTGAGAAAGAGAGAGAGAGCAAGAGTGGGGAGGGGGACAGAGAGAGATAGAGAATCTCAAGCAGACTCCATGCCCAGCACAGAGCCCAACGTGGGGCTTGATCTCATGACCCTGAGATCATGACCTGAGCTGAAATCCAGAGTTGGATGCTTAATTGATGGTGCCACCCAGGTGCCCCGCCCCCAGCCTACATGTTTAATACAGTCAAGCTTGGGGTGACTCAGGCACTTGGGGCAGCAGACAATCCATCCTAGAGTGCAGCATTTAGAACACAGGGCCATCTTGGTCACACAGTGGCAGGAAAAGAGAGATGGAAGCTTAATGCTAGCAATTCAGTGCCTTCCACCAAAAGTATACCCGATCCCACTGCTTGCAAGCCACTGGACATGACTAGTAATGTGGTCCCATTGACCCACAACCAGTTATCGAAGTACCACAGACCCTAGAGAACACAATGTCTTTTTTCTTGATCCACATTATGCAACACCTTCATGCTCCCCTCTTGTTCTCATTCACTCATTGATTCATTCAACAGATATTCACTGAGCTTATGCAATATGCCAGGGCAGTGTGCTGACATTGGGAATACAGAGGCGAAGCAAAACACACATGATCCCTGGATTTGAGAAGCTTGCTTTGTGATTAGGGGCACATATATTAATCCAATTAGCGTCCAAGTAAACAGGACTGTGTCACGTTTTGTAAGAGATAACCCAATGGCTTTATGAAAATCTATAACAAAAGCAAGCTCTAACCTGGGAAATCAGGAAAAGCTTTTGTTCAGATAGTTTTTGATCACAGGCAACAGAATCCACCTCTGCCCAAATTAAGAAGAGAAAGAATATGATCCAACGATATTGGGTAGCTCACAGACGTGAACCTACATCATCCCTGATTCTTTCAATTTGAAATCTGGGCCACATGTTTGTTTGGTGGAGTGGTTACAAGCCACAAGGCATTCTAGAAACAAAATTATCTGGCTTTTTCAGATGCCCCAAAAGAATGACAAATGTAGGGGTACCTGGGTGGCTCAGTAGGTTAAAGCCTCTGCCTTCGGCTCAGGTCATGATCCCAGGGTCCTGGGATCGAGCCCCGCATTGGGCTCTCTGCTCAGTGGGGAGCCTGCTTCCCTTCCTCTCTCTCTGCCTGCCTCTCTGCCTACTGAGGTCCCTGTCTGTCAAAAAAAAAAAAAAAAAGAAGGACAAATGTCTGTTTCAGCTACTCTAGAAAAGTAACATAGGAGCTCATATTTAAAGATGGACTAATGGGAGCTACCAAAAGGAGTAAGAAAGGGAGTGATCATCTTATACTTTCCTTCCTCCATACCTAAAAAAATTGAAATTCATGTAAAAGTAGAGAAGATAATATAATGAAAGTCAATGCACCCATCACTTTGCTTCAACAATAAAGAACTTAATCTGGTTTCACTTATAACTCACCCACTTTCTGTGCCCCTATATGCATATTTTTAAATCAGGTAGATAGTTTATTTATATATATTTATGCAAAATAAGAACCGATGTAGAAAAACAACATAACCTTGATGTAATTATCACACCTAAAAAATTATTTGATATCCCTAAATGCCTAATTAGCATTGACATCTCCTTGATTATCTTAAAAACTGTTATACAGCATGACTGATCTGAATCCAAATGAAATCCATATATTGTGATTAATTTACATGTCTCCTAACTCTATTTTAACATATGGGTCCATCCTGCATCTATTTTTCTCATAATAGATAGGTAAGAAGACACAGATGCAAAGTCAGACATAGACACAGACACAAAAAATGATAGGGCCATAGTCATAGACATAGTCACAGACATAAATATAGACAACTAAAAAAAAAAACCTGAGTCACTTGTTCTGAGGAGTTCCTCGTAGTCTGAATTTTGCCAGTTGTTCCTCTGTCCCCTATATTTCCTATAAACAGATATTAGACCCAGAAGCTTGATAAGATTCAAGTCCAGAGTTTTGGCAAGACTACACCATGGGAGATGAATACTTCCCTTGGAAGGCATGTAATTTCTGATTGTCCGTATTTCTGTGATGCCATTGTTAATAAGGAGATGTATTAATTCATTAGGAGTTACAAAATGATGATATATGTGTTCTATTATTACTCCTTTTTTTATTGGGTGGGGTATAAAACTAATATAGGAGAGTCAGGATAAATGTTAAAGTGCTTCTTTTTATTTACCAGTTTCCTTCCTTTCCTTCCCTTCCTTCCTTTCTTTCTTTTTTTTTTTTTTGTGGGTAGCAAAGTGAGGATTATTGCATGATAGCAAAGTGATGGTACAAAGCTCCTGAGGAAGGAGGTAACCCAAGAGGGTTGCCCTATTTATCAGTTTTCAAAACAATGTGTTGGCTCTCCAGCATTTTCCAACAGTAAACCATGAACTGTTTGTTTAGAATCATCATGAATTCATGAATTTAAACATATTTGATATACTTTAATCTACCAAAGTTAGTATTTTTACTAATATTCTAGTAGTCCTATTTTTGCCACTGGGATCTTATTCATGTGGCTTTCTGAGTCCTACTCAAGACCAGTACTTTCTGATGGCTTTCTTGCTCTCTAGAATGACAACAAATTTCAGGCTCATCTTGCACGTTCTCTATCCTAGTCCTAGATTCGGCCATTTTTGCCAATTAGTCTTGATTCCATTGGGTGGAAAATGGTATTTTAGAGATTATGATATGGGCCCTAAGGGTGTCCAATGCAAGTGGGTTGATTATTGTTTCTGGGCTTTTTCAGTGGACTCCAGACTTACTCATCTCTTCCTCCTCTTTTACCTATACTTTCTCTACCTCCCCACTTTTTAACTTATTGAAAGAGAGAATGACCTGTTCCACACCTCACATATGACTACCCAATTCCCACTGTCTCCTGTAACATAGGGAAGACTATCATAATTAAGAAAAAGAAGCATAGATTCAATGAAGGAATGTGGACTCAAACTCACTTACGGTTAGAACTAGCATTCAGATGTTAAGTTTGGTAATTACTTATACTGGTAATTACTTACACTAGTAGCTACTTACACTGGTAGTTACACACACTGATTAACTTTCCAAGAGATAGAACCTGAAAACATCCTATAACCTCATTATTCATATTATTCATCCAACCCTGGCTTACTGGAGGGAGTTGTATGTGAAAAAAAAATTAGTATCATTCAGCACATCAGTGCCATAATAGAACTTTCTACAAGGGTGTGGATTTAGCACAATGTGGTGAGGATCTGATTGGTTGAGATAGGAGAAAGCCAGGGAACTCCTCAAGGGAGAGTTGAACCCTATGCTACATTTAAAGAATTCATGAAAGTGTAGCTATCACAGAAGGATAGAGCTTCTAGATATAGGTAATAGCATATCAAAGGAATAAAGTAATGTGCATAACTTGGGTTGGACTAGAATGAGCAAGATGATATGGACATTACTACAATTGACCAAGTGTGAACTGAAAAGGGCTTGATCTAGAGCAATGAGAAGGAAGGAGCGAGAAACTTCAGAGGCATGGGCAAGGAAATAGGCATTACCGGAAGTACTAAATTCATGGGGTGAGACAAGAAGGAATATTCGAGATAGGTGGCCTGAGAGACTCAAGTCAGAGTAGGAATTCAGATGAAAAGCAACATTTTGATGGGGAAAGTGAAGACTTTATTCCAGGATGTAATAAGTTGGACGTGCTCAGGTGGCTATGCATAGGAAAGTGTTGGGTACCCTGAGGCTAGACTTTGGTACATGGGAGAAGAGTTTATGATGCTCAGGGTGCCTCTTATATCTGGCTCTCTCTGAACACCCAGACCATAAACAAATTTTTTTTTAATATTTTATTTATTTGTCAGAGAGAGAGAGAGAGAGCGAGCACAGGCAGACAGAGTGGCAGGCAGAGGCAGAGGGAGAAGCAGGCTCCCTGGCGAGCAAGGAGCCCGATGCGGGACTCGATCCCAGGACGCTGGGATCACGACCTGAGCCGAAGGCAGCCGCTTAACCAACTGAGCCACCCAGGCGTCCCCATAAACAAATTTTTAAGTGAAGCTGTCAATGCCTTAAACCATGGCTACAGCTGATAGTGGAATCAGGGCTTGGCCAAGATCAGACCAACAGCAGTAAAGTGGCCTGATGTGGGAATCTTGCCTAATATGGGCATGCTATATTTTGCCTAGCAACCACCTGAGTCTATCTACTGGGGATGGTCAAATGACTTAATCAGATCATTTTTCTTGGGAAATTCACCTAACAGAGAGAGACACAGGAGACCACAGAGAAGTCTAGACATCCACAGAGGGAAGCAATAAGGAGAAACCAAGAGACAATGGGTGCTGGAATGGAATCAGACAGATTCCCAGTCGACACAGCACAATTAGAAACAGAAATCTTACCCAGAGGCCAAGACCCCAGAGATGCCAATGAATTCTGAACGATGTTCTAGTTCATTCTCCAGGGACAAGTGCTAACATAATTTGCTAACGTGGCAGGAATGTGTGCCTGGGCTGGGACTGGAATTCAGATGCATTTGACAGATCCATTTAAATGACACCCCTCCAAGCTGGTGTGCCCAGGGAAGGCTTCTTATAAAGGTGGAGAGAGTGGTTTCTGTGCGTAGGGGACAACAAAGAACAGAGCATGTTTTCTGTCACTGGTAAAAACAGGTGTGCCAAAGCTGAAGCATTCTGTGAAACATGGGAGACCGGGCACGCTGCCTTTATGGCCAAGCAATGGGAGTATCGCACAGAACTAGGGACAGAATTCTTACCCAACTGCCATAGAACTCAACGCCGCTTTGATAACTTGAGGACAAAGAGAGTCCCTGAAAACACTGGCATTTTTCATACATGCCATTAACCAAAGAAGAGATGTCAATGAAATGGTGGTGAGATCACAGGAAACTTCAGTGTGTTTATTTCCCCATGTCCCTGAGACACCCAGTAAACCCCTGATTCCTGGGAGTCACTGTGGGAGGAAACAAGTTTCCAAGTCAAAGAGATATGGGTGCCGGTGCCAACGTACCCTCATGGGTCATCACAGGATTTCCAAACCGGCATCTCTTTACCTGTACTCCCCACTGCGTCTTTACAACAAACGCCCCTGTCTCTACCAAGTCGACTTTCTTTGTCATTATAACAAGCCTAATGAACATCATCAGAGGATGTAAAAATATAGATTGGACTCTCACCGACAGCAGAAAACTTTTCCAATTAACACCTCCCTGCCTGACCCTGATGTGCTTTGGGCTTCCGTGGACGGCTCTGGAAAGCTAGCAGTTTCATGTATTAGCCCTAAATGTGGCAATAATTACCTTCGAGTGACTGCCGTGGCAGCCTCTGCCATGCCCTTGCCCTTGCAATCTCAGTGATGACACCAGTCCTTTGCACGGAGTTATTTTCCTACTGGAAAGTCCCGGGCGTAGGCAGATAAGTAGGGTCTGGAGGGGTTCATTGTCAATGCAATGGTTCTCCCATCAGCGAGCAGATTTCCCTTACTCAGCATTTCGGTCTGGAACGCACACACTGGCAGGGGCATTCTCATGACTGCCTGTGGCACCCGCCAAGGGCAATGACAGTAGCAGCCTTGATGCTGTTACTTTATGGAGGTTTTCTTGGCCTCTCTCAACCTCTCGGAGACATTCCCATGTACTGGCTCTGAGCTGAGTGGCAGCTCTGTGAAGCTACAGCTGAACTTGTGTCCTGTGTCCTTGGGGAAGAAGTCAAGGGGGCAGGGTGGGGCCATCTCCTCCTAGAAAAGCTGCCACCGTGTGTTTCGAAGCCCCCCCCCCCACGGTCCCCATGGCTTCCTCACGTTAGCGCAAGCTTCCATCATCACAAATGGAGGAAATGCCGACCATCAGAACAAAGCAACGTTGCTCCACAATCGGGCAAATGGGGCAGACAGTTGCATGGAAGGAAGGAGAAGAGAGCGGGATGGTTCTGGGGGGGGGTGTTGGATGGAATTATTTCGTTTGGTTCACAAACAAACCCAAGGTTTTGACATTGCACCCCCTCATTTGCAAACAAGAAAATGAGGCTCATCCCAGACGGTTGCTGGCCAACTGATCCCACCCCAGATTTTCTTGACACCAAAGACGAGCGGCTTTCACCAGGACACTGAATTCAGTCTCCTTGCTGCCAGGGTCCGAGCAAGAGACACAAGAGAGTCCAAAGGCATGCTGGCGAAGAAACACAGGTGGCCAAGCGCCCAAAGCAGGACCCCACCGGACGATTCCGCACCCCGTGAGCTAACCAGAAGCTAAGCCCGGTCTCCATCCTCCCCCAGGCAGGTGGGAGACCCAGGAAAAGCCTGAAGACCCTGGTGGGGAAGTGAGTAACTCCTCACTTGTTCTCCTGATTCCTACCACCTGTCACTTCAAACCTCCTTCATCTCTCAAGAAGATCCGGCGGCAACTGCCCGTTTTCTCTGACATCTGTCATCAAAACCAGCCATAGACGTGCTTTCAAACCATTCATGAGATCCCACCTTCCTTCTACTCAAAACTCTCCAATGGCTCCCCCGGCCTCTCTGAATTAAAGACGGAGTATTCGCGGTGACACACACAGCTCTTCCTGTTCAGCATCATCCCCTCTCTGAGACACCGCTTACCGTATCCCCAGCGCATGCGACGCAGAAAGCACTCACTGACACACGTGTGCTCGGGGAAGAGCAAATGAGGCAGAAGCCCCCTGCAGGTCCGCATGCGGAGGTTAATGTCCTAGGGAATGGCTTTTCACTCATGATCTCTGCCTCCGGTTGTTCAAAACCTTTGCATAATCCCTTCCCCTAGTGTGGGGGGTGGCATCTGTGACTTCCTCCGCATCAACGGAATATGGCAAGAGTGTTGGGGTACATACCCCGTGATGGCTATGTGATCATGTACTAGGATGGTAATGTTGGAGCGTCTGGGTGGCTCAGTCGGTTGAGTGTCTGCCTTTCGCTCAGGTCATGATCCCATGGAGGTTCTGAGATCGAGCCCCAAACTGGGCTCCCTGCTCAGCTCGGAGTCTGCTTCTCCCTCTCCCTCTGATCCTCCTCCCACTTATGCTCTCTCTCTCTTTCTCTCTCAAATAAATAAATAAAATATTTCTTAAAAAATGATAGTAGTGTTCATCTTGCTAGATTCTCTCTGACCCCCTGCTGACTTTGGGTAGGCGAGTCACCACGCTGTGGGCTACCCACCATACCCACCAGAAGACCTACACGTCCAGGAACCGAAGGTCGCCTCTAGAAGCTGAGGGTGGCCTCCTGTCAAGAGCCGGCCATAAAGTATTGCCCTTAGTGTTATAATCACAAGGAATTGCGATATTTTGACAAATGAAGGTCTTTCGCTGTTGCAGTCCTCGCCGACATCTTGATGGCAACAAGATGGCAACAGAAGGCCCCGAGCAGGGGACCCAGCTAAGCCATGCCTGGTTCCCGGAACTATAGGATAAAAAATGTGTGTCGCTTTCAGCTACTCAATGTTTGATCATTTTTTATGCAGGCGTAGAAAACGAATACAAACAGGCTAATACTCATGGTCTGTTAACCATCCTATGAAGGATCCTAGGTCGGAGATGATATATCTGTTAGCTTGTGCTGTGTGACAAGCCACGGCAAGACCTTTGTGATCTGAAACAATAAGCACTTTAGCTTCTGTCTCTGTGGGTTAACAAAGTGTTTCTTTTCTTTTTTTTTTTTTTAAGATTTTATTTATTTATTTGGCAGACAGAGATCACAAGTAGGCAGAGAGGCAGGCAGAGAGAGAAGGAAGCAGGCTCCCCACGGAGCAGAGAGCCAGATGCCGGGCTCGATCCCAGGACCCCGGGATCATGACCCGAGCCGAAGGCAGAGCCTTTAACCCACTGAGCCACCCAGGTGCCCTAACGGAGTGTTTCTTATGGGTCTGAGCCAACAGGACCCATCTCTATGAGACCTCCCACGCATCTTTGAGCAGCTGGCAGTTCAGATAGATTATCTCCGATGACCTCGCCCACAGGTGGAATGGTCAGCAGGCCGTTAGCTCGTATGACAGAAGAAACTGGGCTACATGATTTTCATCACTGGGCAGGCTAGCCTGGGATCCTTTACACAGTCCTAGGGTGTGAAGGGCAGCAAGACAGAGTGATCCTCAACGCCCATGTGCTACTTAAGGCTCTGCCTTCATCACATTTACTAATATCCCTTTAGCCAAAGCAAGTCATGTGGCTCAGCTAGATTCAAGAGTCCAGAAACAGACCCCATCTCTTCATGGGAAGAGTGACAAAGTCACACTGCAAAGGAACCCAGGGATGGAAGGGATCTGTGGCCACCTGTGCACTCTACTTTAGGTAGGAAGAGTCATTCTAGGTACCACTCACTGGTGGGCCGAGGCTAATATTTGCCTTCAGGTGAGGATAAGTTGACATAAGAGAAGCTTTAATGGAGAGATCATTAATGGAGAGATCATTTAATGGAGAGATCATCAGAGCAGTGATCAACCCAGCAGGACTGCAGGGATCCAGGACTGGGATCTAGAGCTCTCCTTTCCCTTCTAGCTCACTCTCCTGGGTGAGACCTCCTGTAAGAACTTCTAGTTCACCTAGAATTCCTCCTTGTCATTCCTCTTACCTATTTAGTCTATTGCAAAGATCTAGGACTTCTTTCTTCATCTTGCTTTCTCCATTCATTTCTCATTCATTCATTCACTCATTCAATAATAATGTTTTGAGTTCCTATAGTAAACTAGGCCTTAATTAATTCTTCTGTTGACACAAGCCACCCTCTCTTTCTTTTCTTTTTCTCTTTTTTTTAAAGATTTATTTCTTTATTTGAGAGAGAGTGAGAGAATACAAATGGGAGGGGTAGGGAGAGGGACTCCCAAGCAGACTCCCCATAGAGCCCAAGTGGGGCTCAGTCTCACAACCCCAGGATCATGACCTGAGCTGCAACCAGGAGTGAGACGCTTAACTGACTGTGCCACCCAGGTGCCCCCGTCCCTTTCTTACACAAAATCTCTCGTTTGTATATCTAACACCAACATTCTTAAGTACATGTGCATGCATACACGTGTGTCTTATTCTTCCAGAATTTTATATTTTTCTTCGTGCTCGAGCGGATCTTAACCAAAAGACATCTTTCAAACTTTTTCATCTCCAAAATTTTTCCGTGGGAGGGAAGGAAGTACTCACAAAACGAAACATTTTAGAAACCAGGGGGCGGTCCAAGAGACGCTTCTTCCCATGTTCGCGGATCTTACCAAGGACCCACCTGCGAAGCCCAGTCAAGGAGCGGTCACTTTTCTTGGACTTAGATCCATGATAGGAAGAAGGGCAATGGTGGGACAGGTGCAGCTAAGACTCACCACTGAATAATGCTCAAAGTCAAGGATTAAAATGGAGGGTGGGCTGGGGAACTAGAGGGATCCCAGCAGAGACTGTCAATGCTGGCTGCCTATTGGGATCACCTAGGGAACTCTGCAACGTAACAGTATTTGCATTCCAGGCCCCAGTGAGTCTGATGCCATCACACTAGAGCTGGGCCATGGTATCGGCCCATTATACAAGCTCCCCAGCGGACTCTCATAGGCAGCTGTGGTGAGAACCACTGAGCCAAGGAATAGCCAGAAAATTTCATCTCTCTTGCTACAATCCAAATGAAATTCTTTTATTTTTTATTTGAGAGAGAGAGACAGACAGACAGACAGAGAGTGGGGAGGGGCAGAGGGGGAGAGAGAGAGAATCTCAAGCAGACTCTGCATTGGGCAAGGAAGCCAACACAGGGCTCAAGTCCAGGACCCTGAGATCATGACCTGAGCTCAACTGACTGAGTCACCTAGATACCTCCTAAATGAAATTCTTAATTCTCAGCTTGCCTCCCATTCCTTTTCCTTTTCCTTTCCCTGCTATTCATCTCATTTCCCCACTAGTCAGCCCTTCCCACACCCCTCACTGTACCAGTTCTAGTCTCTTCTCTGACATTGAGTTCCCCACTACTGAGCCCGGTGCACCTCGCTTCCCTGCATGACACAATATAGCATCATAGTGAAGGTTCACGGCATGCTGGAAAGAAGGCGACTTTCAGCATCACTCAGGAGAACGCTCCAGAGGAATTCAAAAGATGGGGCTCCAGAGAAATGGGGTGCCAGCACCGCGATCCTGCCCATTCCAAAGTCTCTGAACTAGAGTAATATCATCCAAGACCACGGTTCTCAGAGCAGGGTCCCCAGACCAGCAGCATCAGCACCACCTGGAAACTAGTTAGAAATGCTAAAGACGGCTCCTTCAGACCTGCTGAGTTAGAACTCTTGAGTGGGAAAGGAAGGGGCAGGAACGTCTGTTTTAACCAGCCTGCAGGTAATTCCAACTCTAAGTCACAACTGAGAATTGTTCTTGTGGATGTTCAAACGATAGCTATGCAAAACATCAAATTATGCTTTGGGAAGCCTGTGTATATGTAATGCATCTTAAATGGCTTCCCACCAACACATCTAAAGTCTATACACTTCAGTGGCTATGATAAGAAATCTGATTGACTCCACTTGTTTTCACTTCTTCTGATCCTTCGTTCCGTAAGTGACAGCCCTGACTTCGTCCTGGGCATATATGGAGCCTGCCTTCTCTTAGCAAGGAAGACTCGTGGACAAATAATTATGACACAGGTATGGGAGTCACTAGACCTAGACCAGGCTTTTGAAGCCCTACAGAGTTGGGGTGGGGGTGGGGGGGGACAACTCTGCCTGTCGCACCAGACAGGTTCCCAGAGAAAGTCGGCTGGCCCCGGGTCTGGAAAGAAGGCAGTCATTCCGAGACGCAGAGGGAGGCAGGGAGCCCAGGCAGAAAAGCCAGCTAGCGAAGGGTACCGACACAGCAGAGAACATGGCGTGCTCAGGGCACCGCGGGCCCCTTGAACTTCAAGGGCTGCTGCGTCATAGTAGTATGTGGAGGCTGGAATCCTGGGACACAGAGAACACAAAAGAATGTTTTCATCAAGTGCACAGGGAAAGTGGAAGCCTTTCAGTCTGGACTCCCCCTTTCCTGCCATCGGATCCGTCCGTAAAGCCTGTCAGCTCCTGAAATCAATATTTCTGTTTCTTCTCCTCGGCCTGTCTCTCAGCATCTCTTATCACGACGCTTCAAATCCGGCCTGTATATCCCTCAGCTCGCACCTGTCAGTGCTGGCTAGAGAGGGGAGAGTGTAACAGAAAGTGGGCCTCAGAGGTGCACTGCTTGGCTGTCTTCATTCTCAGTGGTGTGTGTGTGTGTGTGTGTGTGCATGCAAATTACGAGCAGGAACACAGAGGTGTGACAAAGGGATTGTCATCATGATAATCTCTTAGGGCAGGAAAGCCACTTAAATATCGCCTGGATCTCCCTCTTTCTATTGTAAGTTGTTTTTTTTTTTAAATGGCCCAGAGAGGTCACTGTGATTGTCCAAAATCATCCAGCAATACTCACATTGGTATGGAGCATGGGGGAATTCATTGTACCCACATCTAACTGCCTATGAGAAACTCCTGGGAAGCTTTTTAAACATGGATTCTTAAAAAATAAATGAATAAAAATAGATTGTTAGCATCTCTTCAGACTAGCTGAACTAAAATTTTTTAGAGTATCTGTACCTTCTATAAAGCTGCCTAGATATTCTGTTGCATAGCCAAGTCTGAGAACCATGATGTGGGATAAAAAGCCAGAGGCTTGAAATTATTCTCAGTCCAAGTTCATACTGGCAAAAGCCATAACAGGGATTCATTGTTCATAAAACTAATTCCAGGATCAACGACTTCAGGCATGGCTGGATCCAGGGGCTGGGAATACTGTCATAATCTCCCTTCATCTCTCAGCGCTCCTTCATTCTCAGTGGTTTCTCCTCTACAGTGGCAAAAACGACCACTAATGACTCAGAGTTTGCATCTTATCTCCTTAGCAATCCTGGCAGAACGAGTGCCTCTCTCAAACAACTCCATCAGAACTATCTGGATGAGGTCTCATTGCCCTGCCTGTCCCATACCCTATACCCATCCCTGAATCAACCAGTGTGCTGGAGGAATGCTCTAAGTAGCCAACCTTAACCACAGGCCCAACCCTGGATCCAAAGATTTGTGGAGTATACCCCCAAAATAAAGCAGGAATACTTCTCAGAGGGAAAAAACAGGGCTCCCGGAGAAAGGAGGACAAGAGTCAAGCCCAGAAAATAAAAACAATGAGTCACCAGACCTAGGTCCCCATCATTGGGGGCCATCAATGCTAGAACTGGGACCCAAACTTAAGGCTCCCATGAATCACACTGGGAGGAGGTAAGGTGCTTAGATAGTATCCAAAACCATGGCCAAGCAAAAGCCTGCATGAGCTCTTCAGGCTAGCTGAACGGCTGGGCTCTAGAAGCAGACTCTGATCACATGCCTCACAAATCCCAGCTTCCAGAAGGGCCTCCTCTCGCTCTTCCCAAATACTTATTCTATCCCAAGAATACAGTTTTAGGGGACACACTTCCCAGACTCCCTTGCACCTGTGTGTGGTCACATGACCCTGACCCAGCGAATGATACACTGAGGGGGCATGGGCCCCTCTTCTCTCATTATCTCCTCCTCCCTCAATGGGAGAGGGAGAGAAATGGGGCAGGGGACTTAGACCACAAGAGGAAGCTTCACGCTGAGGGACGGCAGAGCCCCCTGCTTAGCCTGTCTACTGCCCCCAACTACCCCCAGGACTGTTCCATGAGAGAGAAACAAAACTCCATTTTGTTTGAGACACTTGAATTTGGAGTCTCTCTCTTACAACAGCCCAGCCTTACCCTCTCCCGTCAATCACAGTCCTAGAAACCTCTAGTGCCTGGAGAAAGGAATAGCACATAGATCCCCAGCCTCCAACCGGTCATTGGAATTCATTTCTAAATAACTTCCGGTCACCTCAAGAGACAGTATT
Organism: Taxidea taxus jeffersonii; assembly: GCA_003697995.1. Classification (NCBI taxonomy): domain Eukaryota; kingdom Metazoa; phylum Chordata; class Mammalia; order Carnivora; family Mustelidae; genus Taxidea; species Taxidea taxus. Next base: position 61,017 of record ML110031.1, on the reverse strand, counting down.
CCCAGACACTGAGGTGACCTTCTCGCAGCCATGAGGTTGTCAGGGATCTTCAAAACCCAGATGAAATCTCCCTCTATTTAATGTGTAGGAAAATGAGACCCTAAGGCAAAACCAGCCCATTTATTTCATGTTTTCTCTGGGGACTTTTCCCCACTGTGGTGTAGACTCGGGGGTTCACCAGCAGCTGGACCTGAGAGGTTTCATGAACCAGAAGACAAGAGGCGACTATTACAGATAACATTGTAGTGAAAATATTTGTACATAGATCTTTTTTTCTTTTCTTGAATTACATTTACAGAATTTTTCGAGGACATATGTACATGCATATGTGTGTGTATGTGTGTACAGAGATTTGTATGTGTGTATATCTATGTTTTTAACTTTAGTTCCTAAAAGTGGAGTATTGATTTGCATTGCTATTCATATATTATGTAAAATGTATTTTAATACACATAAGCAGTGCGTCTACGTGTATGTGTGCGTGTGTTGTGCACACACACGGATATGCAAACACACATGCGGGTAAGCTATCATGATAGCTCACTGAATTTTTCTGGAATCTATGGAGGAAGAACTTGGATGTCTATATTCATTATGGTTAATTTCTCTGTCCAAATGACGATGATGAGCATAAAGTCCACAGTAAACATGACAAACAGATTTCCTGAGAACTGACTGACGCATGTTAGGCTCAAGGCTAAGTTCTTTTTGTCTAAGGTGGAATGAAAGTGGGGTCACTGTCCCGTTAGGAACCCCAGTTTAAAAATCCGCAGACTGGGGTGCCTGGGTGGCTCAGTGGGTTAGAGCCTCTGCCTTCAGCTCGGGTCATGATCCCAGGGTCCTGGGATTGAGCCCCGCATCGGGCTCTCTGCTCAGCGGGGAGCCTGCTTCCCCACTCTCTCTGCCTGCCTCTCTGCCTACTGTAATCTGTCAAATAAAAAAAAAAAAAAAGCCTCTGCCTTCGGCTCAGGTAATGATCTCAGGGTCCTGGGATCGAGCCCAGCATCCGGCTCTCTGCTCCGTGGGGAGCCTGTTTCCTCCTCTCTCTGCCTGCTTCTCTCTGCAAAATAAATAAATAAAATCTTTTAAAAAATAAAATAAAAACCACAGACTGAAGTAAATAGAAGTTGAGTGACTCACCACGTTAGCAAGAACAGACCAGAAGCAGAACCCCATGTCTGAGGCGAAAGCTCTACGTGATTGGAAATGAAGAACAGAATCCACGGAAGGTCTTGACCAGGCTCTCTCCGCACAGCCCACTGTGCGGGTCCCTAGGGCCCCATGGAGATGCTTCACCCGCATGCTTTTATGGGCCAACACCTCTTTCCACCAAAGGGCACTCCCGAAGCACCCAAGGAGGGAACACTTATCTTCCCTAATATTGGGGGGCCCACGGTCTGTAGGCTCTAGACATAAGTTAATCCCATGGTTATTCATGTTCTTACTATTTTCCACCATCACTCCATGTATTGGAAGGATGGAGCATCGTGTTCCTCAAACTTCAGTTATTTCGTGCCTAATACCCATATGATTTGGCCTACCTATGTGCTAGCTGTGCTCCAATATGAATATTATTAGTACAATCATAATATTCATAGAATAATAATAATGGGGACACCTGGGTGGCTCAGTTGGTTAAGCGGCTGCCTTCGGCTCAGGTCATGATCCCGGCATCCTGGGATCGAGTCCCACATCAGGCTCCTTGCTTGGCGGAGAGCCTGCTTCTCCCTCTGCCTCTGCCTGCCACTCTGTCTGCCTCTGCTCTCTCTCTCTAACAAATAAATAAATAAAATCTTTAAAAAAAAAAAAAGAAGAAGTATAATGCCACTCGCTGAGTAGCTACTAAGTGGCAGTTGCCATGTACTAATTCATTTTAACTCACTACAGTTCCCCATGCTAAGTGCTACATTTCCCATTTCTCAAATAAGGCGACAAGAGGCACAGAGCGTTTGAGTAACTTGTCTAAGGTCACAGGGTTGAGAAGTGGTCAAGTCTGGTTCCTAATCATTCAACCCAACCACTACAGCCCGCTGGTATTTTTCCTGATCTGAATAACGCTTTTTTTCAATTTTTTTACCCATCTATCTCTCTCAGTCTCCTACTCAGCTCAAGATCCATGAACCCCATGTTTCCTGGGCTCCTTGCAAATCTTCTTGAAAACACATTAAAATGAATACACATTACAATAAAAAGGGTCACCATAAAATCAGCCCACCCACCGATAGAAGCATGAGTGTCCACTTCTGGACATTATGATGAGCAGAGCCCTCGATTTTGCTATAACATCTTACATCCGGGCTCTGACTCTTCCCCTGCCGGGTGAGGGACTCTGGGTTGCCTCTTCACCTTTGTGTGCTTTCCTTCTGTCAAATGGGAACTAGAGCATGAGTGTCAATGAGTGGGGTAAAGAGGGAATGATACGTATATGAGGAAAATTATGAAAATAGCTAATACCATGCTTAACACAGAGTGATTTAAAGAAAAAAAAGACAAAACTAGAATATATAGTGTCTGTTCTGCGCTCAAAGCTGAAGAAGGGAAATACAGTCAGCAAGTATACGAAGCTGGTCATCTGTCTGGGGAAAAGCAGCATCCTCCCAGCCCCCCAACTCAGCAGGAATGCTACGGTTCTTCTGATCCATTTACTCATTCAACAAACATTCCCTGCTGGCCTGCACTGTGTCTGGCCCTGAGCTGGACCCTGGGCGCAGGGGGATAAGGGGAGTCTCAGAGATGCAGAGGGGGCTCATGGGAAAGGCTTGCAAAGTCAACACTGAGCCTGCAGTATCCTCCAGGGCCAGGCCGGAAAGGTCCTAAGTGCCAGGCCGTGGTATGGGGACATATCTTATAGATAATGGGAGCTATCAAATACTATGAAACAGAAAAGATGTAAGATAGCTCTGGCCTTTACAAAGATCATTCTGGGAGAATTATGGAAAACAGAGACACACAGTTGGAAGACCAGAGGTCAGGGGGCTCAGACCTCATCAAATTCACCTATTTCAGTGCTTTCAAAAATCAGCAATGTCGGGTTGTCAAAAAGAGAGCAGATTCACATTTTATATACTCTGGGGAAGAGCTCAGAAGAAATCAAAAACTGTAAGGGAAAAAGTCAAGTCTTTTTCCGGTGGCATCTGACGGGAGATCCGACTCTGATTGTAGCCAAAAGGGACTTCCTGTGTTTTTGTAACTGAAAAGTACAGGGTTCATTCAGCTGTGGACCAGGCTGAATCCAAAGGTTCAGACAATGTCTTCAGGAAGATGACCATGTCAGAACTGCTTTCCTCTACATCAGACCTACTTTAGGTGAACTTTTTCCTCGTGCTGACAAGATGGCTGCCAATCGTGCCAGACCTGACATTTTCTCTGGAACCTCTGACAGAAAGTGGGCTTCTGGTCCCTAGTGTTTCAAAGACAGTTCTCAGAATCAGGTCTCACTGATGTGTGGTCAATCCCACTGAAGCCAAATAGTCTGGGGGAAATGGATGAGAAATAGTAATAAGAGGAAAATTAGAGCAGCGGGGTTTTTGTTCATTCTTTTGTTGTCGTTCATTTGTTCCTGTTTTACTTCAAGAAAAGAAAATGGATCCTAGGTGAGCACAATCGATAGAGGTATGTCACACGAATGTCCACATTCTACTGGCAGGATGGTTCTAAGTCAGTGGTTCTCATGGGCAAAGCTGCACCTTCACAGGGGATCCGGCCATGTCTGAAGACAATTTTGGTCTTCGCAGTGTAGGGGGCGAGGACCACTAGCCTTTGGGGGTCAGGGATGTTGCCAAATCTCCAACCACACACAGTACATTCCCTGTAACCAAGTTATCCAGCTTGGTGAAAGTCTGGGGAGGAATAGGACATGACCTTAAACTCTTACTCCAAGAGATTGTTATTATTTGGAAAGAGGTGAATAGTCCCTTTGCACTGGATAAACCTGGCAGGCTTGTCCGTAACCAAATGATCCGAGCAAAGCTCACCAGCAGAAAGGGGAGTGGGTATCACAGGCCTCCCAGGTCAATGCACTGAGAACACAATGTCCCCTGTGTATAGTGTTTCTGCCCAAAGGACCAAACCTGAATCTAACCACAAGGTTAGGTTGGTGAAACAAACCAAAATTGGTGAATCTCGCCAATTTTGGTGAAACAAACCAAAATTGAAGGGCATTCTGCATAATAACCGGCTGGTACTCTTCAAAAAAAGGTCAACACATGGAACAGAAAGGCTAAGAAACTGTTCCAGGGAAAAGGAGACCGGATGCAACATATGCTCTAGGATATTTTTACTGTAAAAACATTTGGAGATAATCGACAGAATCTGACTAAGGTTTATACTTGGATAACATTATTGTATCAATGTTAATTTCCCGATTCTGAGAAAGAATAAATTCAATAAATAAAGGAGGGGAAGTAAGTTGCAGGATATATACATATTGTTTATTATATGTTAATTATAATATATTATACATTATATACTAATACTAAATTATAATATTATATATACTAAGTATTTTATATAATATATTATATAAACTATATATTCTACTGTTTAAAAAATAAAAATGTATAGGAATGACTTTTCTAAGCACAAAAGAACAGTGAGGAGCATGACAGAAAAGAGTTACCCAGCCCAAAATGTCAAGACTGCTGAGAATGAAACACCCCAGTCTAAATGATAAGCTGCCTCATAAAGTAGGGAGCTCCCCAGCAGGAAAGGTAATCAAGCAGAAACTTCTTGACAGTTCATTTGGCAATGTATTAAGGACTTAAGATATGAGGGAAGGTCAGATTCTACCAGAATTTCTCATCTCATAGATCCTAGTTGGCACGGCATACAGGCTACAGGGATGCTACAGGGAAAGGCCATGTTTAATTTCTTAATGTCAGTGCCATGACTGTGATTTCTCTCTCTCTCTCTCTCTCTTCTACTCAAGAAAGCATAGACTACCCTTATTTATACTACACACTATCCCTCAGCCCTCACTTACTCAGACGTACAGATAAGTTCTTCCTCATGAGGGAAGCATTCCAGCAACCAAATTGGGGATCACTGACTTACTGTTATAAGGTCTTTTCTAGTCCCAAGATTTGATTATTCTAGGCATTGGGTCTTAAAACACGAGGAAAAGGCTTAACCAAAGGGAGAATACAGGCTCTTATCATTCATTCATTCACTCGCGTACCCATTCATCGATGGAAAATTACCAAGTGCTATGTATGTATCAGGTACTAGTCTAAGCCTGGGGAGAAAATAGGACATAAGACAGACATTTACCTTACCCTCATGAATATCCAGGCTTTATAGGTGTACATAAAACAACAAGAATTGTAATTATAAAGCAGTGAGATGGGTATTTTGAAAAACTATATTAAAACATGTTCTGGAGGGCACCTGGGTGGCTCAGTGGGTTAGAGCCTCTGCCTTCGGCCCAGGTCATGATCCCAGGGTCCTGGGATCAAGCCCTGCATCAGGCTCTCTGCTCAGCAGGGAGCCTGCTACCCCCGCCCCTCTCTCTGCCTGCCTCTCTGCCTACTTGTGATCTCTGTCTGTCAAATAAATAAATAAAATCTTAAACACACACACACACACACACATTCTGGAAGCACAGAGTAGGGTTGCCTGAGCAGACCTTGGGTTTGGGGAAGGTTCCAGAGAGGAGACATTCAAGCCGAAGATTATGAGTTATCCCAGGAGAGCGGGGGAGAAGGGCAGGCAGAGGAAGCAGCAGGAAAAATGGCTCAGAGGTGAGAAAGATCCCAGCGGTGAGTACCTGCCAGCTTCCCACTCTGCACTAGCCTGAGACAGGCTGGGGACTAGAAGGTGCTGGATTGCCCAGCTCTCTGGGTGGACTGCCCATGAGCCCACTCTGCAGCCCGACCCATCCCTCTGGACATTTCCATCTCCCGAGCAGTGAACGATTTCCCATTCGCTTCTGGGGTGACTCTTTTTTTCCTCCAAAACCATGATCTGTAAAATTAGATGTCTCAAGCAGCAATTCACTCTGACGGGAAGAAAGTATGTTCTGGGCCCAGACTGGAAGAGTGTGCATTTCTGTCTTGTGCCAGGAGAGCTGGAGGGAGCCCAGACACAGCAAATGCCAGAGACATTTGGGAGAAATAGGGGGTGTGAAAGACGCTGGATTTTAGTACCGGAGAGGCTGACAGTCTCCAATGGCTTGGGTAGAAGAACACTCAAGAGGCTAGTAAGACGGTTTGGGTTAATAATAAAAGAGGGCCTGCATGTTGCAGAATTTTTCACGGCCCCGGAAGACCCTGAATGAGCTGAAGTCAGGTTTTTTGTCACTTTTGCTGCCCCCAGCCACAATGAAATCCTTCCGCTTCCTTCAAGCTCTGCCTATGCAAGGAATTCTAGAATATTCTTCCTCATGACTTTACCAAAGTAAATCCACTTGGCTCAAAGGGCCTTTCCCCTCCCAGCCCAACTTCTGAAAAGAGCTTGTGTTTTATACATTCGTCTGCAGGACACGCTGCTTCTTCTGGCCAGTGTCTACTGCATTCACCACAACTGGTCTGAAGATGGGCGGGATGTGGTGGGGACATTTAAAGATGCACCACTATAGGCTATTGAAAACAAGACCAAGGAGTGTCTATTTGCTCTAATTCATACCAAAAAAGCCACTCAGTGCAGGTTCTCTGACATTCAGAGGCCAGCGGGTTGTGAACAGAAGCCATGTGCCTTGAATCTGGGCAAGACAGCTAACAGGTGGTTATGCCCTTAATACCTCCCCTTTCTGGGACGCCTGGGGGGCTCAGCCATGTAAGCGTCTGCCTTCAGCTCAGGTCACGATCCTAGAGTCCTGGGATCGAGCCCTGAATTGGGCTCCCTGCTCAATGAGGAGCCTGCTTCTCCCTCTTCCTCTGTGGCTCCCCCTGCCTCTCTCTGTCAAATAAATAAATTATGTCTTTAAAAAAAACAAAACAAACAAACAAAAAAAAACCTCCCTCCCCTTCCCTACTGTGCTGTATTTGGGGTCTACATCTTACACATAGTGTAGTGACATATATGACCCACATGCCATTTTCCCCAACAATCTATTATGGAATTTTCCCCCAAATATACAAAGTTAGAAGAATTCTGCTGAGACACTCATGCACCCATCACCTCGATTCTACTATTAACATCTTCTCATACCTGCCTGATCCACATGTCAATCCTCTACCCATCATTCAATCTGTCCATCATCCTTTCATTTTTTTTCTTTTTGAAACTGCATCAGATTTAAAGAGAGCAACTAACAGATCTTGGGTGGGCTGAAACACTGAGATTTCAAGTTTTTCTGTTGCATTAGTCACCATCAATTTTTCTGACCATGAAACATGACTCGTACCTGAAATCAACTTATTTAATTCTAAAGGGTTTAGGCACACACCCAGCGATAGATGCTGCTCAGAGACAGCTTTTCAGCCTAATTTGAGCCGCGTCTAAAAGAATGAGCAGAGGGGCGCCTGGTCTACTCCAATCCCAGCGGGTTCCTGGATCAAGTCCTTTGCATCAGCCGGCAATATCCTTCCTCCTGCTCGTCCCCTGGTCTCCTCTCTCCATTCAGTATCAGCTCATTTACGAAAACAAGGGGTTCTTCCACGACTATCTTCTCTGCTGTGGCCTCCAGACCAGGTCACTGTCCTTCACGCACTTCTGCTTAATTCCCTATATGAAACTTAGTCCTCTCTCCAATTACCTCGTATATTCATTTGTTTTCCTCCCTCCTTTTCTGCCTCTTGCACACCAGACTGCACACTACAGGGGGACAACGAGCTCCTTTCCCTGATCTAGCTCCAGGTTCATAGCAACCGTTAGCACACAGCATGGTCCCTATAACTATTTGTGGAGCTGCTGAGATAATGATGCCACCACTCTTCTGTGGACATCTACCCAGAGCCTAGGGCTTCCGGAAGGCTTTCCAAAAGAGATGGCATTTGATCTGAGCCTTCTCAGGTGAGTAGAATCTGCTGGATAGGAACGACTGCAAAGACCCAGAGGAGGAAATGAGTCCTGATGAGTATCTGGAGAGGATAGAGACGTGACAGGCATTTGGAGCAATGGGCCATTGCCATGAGCCCAACAATACGCTAAGCACTTGACCAATATCGATCTCAATCGATCCTTATAACAACATGACCAAGAGGGTAAGATTATCAGTACCATTTTCTAAAGGAGGAAACAGACTCTCAGACCGAAAACACAAGCCTTCTAGGAAGGGGCGCCATAGTCACGTGTCAGGGCTGGGATTCACCCTGGAGCCTTGTGCTCTGTTCGCATAGTGTAGAGAAGAAGCAAGCGGTAACAGTGGAAAGGTCGGGGGAGGGGAGCTGCATGGTTGAAGGGCTTCTCTGCTAAATTCAGAAGTCTGAATTCCATTCCATCAGAACTGGGGGTCCTTCTAAGGTAAGGGGAACATAACCAGATTTGCATGTTAGTCATATTACAGTCCAGTGAGGTGTGAGGTGAAGGGGAAGAGGTAAAGTCAAGATATAAAGAAATGAGAGCGCGCCGAGGTGGCTCGGTGGGTTAAGCCTCTGCCTTCAGCTCAGGTCATGGTCTCAGGGTCCTGGGATCGAGCCCCGCACTGAGCTCTCTGCTGAGAGAGCTTCCCCCTCTCTCTCTGCTTATCTCTCTGTCTACTTGTGATCTCTCTCTCTGTCAAATGCATAAATAAAACCTTATAAAAAAGATATAAAGAAGTTAGAAAGTCTGGAACGGGGGGGGGGGGCATGAGTAGCTTAGCCAGTTAAGCATCTACCTTTGGCTCGGGTCATGGTCCCAGGGTCCTGGGATCGAGTCCCGAATCGGGCTCTCTCAGCTCAGTGAGGAAGTGAGGAGTCTGCTTCTCCCTCTGCCTGCTACTTCCCCTACTTTTGCACACGTGCTCTCTCTGTGTCAAATAAATGAAAATCTTCACACACACACACACACACACACACAAAGTCTGGAACAAAATAGTGATAGAGGAGAGAATGGATTTCTGTGATTTGGGGGAGGAGGGTTGCAAACGTCAAGAGGATTCAATAGCTAGTTGGATAAACCCAGAAATGGGCTCCTTAAGAGGGATAAATAAAGACACTCCGCTTTTGAGAATCAGACTTGAACACACAGCATGAAGTAGAACATTCAGGTCTGATTAGCCTTCTTCGCAAAAGGCAGAGCCAACTGTCACAGGGCAAGAAGGAATATGCCAGGCTTGTTACTCCCACTCAGAGAGAGGGGGCCATCCACCCACTTGCTCAAGGCACACTCCTCCCTCCTCACTTCACACATGAGATTAGTCATAACATCCAGCCTACGCCATCCACCTCCACGATGGAAACTTCCACGAGTTTGCAATTCAATAAGATGATGTATAAGGACCTGCATGATCTCTGCCCTGGATACTGGTGAGCTCTCCAGCTAATCTTGAGTTTGTATCTTTTAGCGTAATTAAAAAATGTATAGGGAAGTTTCAAGAAAAGTACATGGAATTCCCATATTCTCCTCTCTCAGACTGATCAATCTTTCCATTTTTCCCATTTGATTTATCATTTTCTTTTTTTTAAAGATTTTTATTTATTTGACAGACAGAGATCACAAGTAGGCAGAGAGGCAGGCAGAGAGAGAGAGAGGAAGGGAAACAGGCTCCCTGCTGAGTAGAGAGCCCGACGAGGGGCTCGATCCCAGGACCCTGGGATCATGACCTGAGCCGAAGGCAGAGGCTTTAACCCACTGAGCCACCCAGGCACCCCTGATTTATCATTTTCAATAGATAGATGGATGATTAGATAGATAGATGGACTGATGGATGATAGCTAGACAAATATGTATTTTTTTCTGAGACATGATATGCATTTTCAGTGCATATCTCTAGAAAACAAGAACATTTTCTTACATAGCCAATAACCCAAACCCAAAATGTTCACACTGATTCAATATTATCTAATCCACAAGCTATATTCAAAATCTGTCAGCTGCCCTGTTAATAACCTTTGAAGATATTTTTGGTTTCCAGTCCAGGATCCAGTCCAGAACCATGGATGGCATTCAGGCATCCTGACCCTTTCAGTGTCCTTTCAGCAAGAGCATCTCCGTGACCTTCTCTGTCTTTTTCTTTTCCTTTTTACCTTGGCATTTTTGAAGAGTGCAGGCCAGTCATTTTGTAGAATGTGCCTCATGAGTGTTCCTGATCTTTCCTCATGGCTGGGCTGAGTTAGGAGTGCTGGCAGGAACTCCACCATGATAACACTGTGTTCTTCTCAGCACATCACATCATCAAGATACCTGATGTCAGGTTGCCCCAAGATCTGCGATGCTGGCTTTGATCATCAACTAGTTCATGTGTTACCACTAAGCTTCTCTGCTCTACAGTTTCTTTTCCTCCTTTTGTTATTAATAAGTACCTTGTGATCAGATATGTAAATATCTTGCTCCCCATAAGACCTTCATCTACTAATTTTATAGTCCATTGAAAACTTTGTTTTTTTTTTTAAGATTTATGTATTTATTTGAGAGACAGAGAGAGAGCAGGGGGGCGGCCGAGGGAGAGGAAGCAGACTCCCCACTGAGCGTAGAGCCCCACTCGGGACACTGAACCACTCAGGCGCCCCCTCCCCATGACAGCTTTCCAATGCCATAATTCCTTCTACATTTTCTAGCAGCATTCTTCTATAAGGAGGAGCTATCCCTTCCTCCAGTGTTTATTCTTCAGTCTGTTACATAAATGATGCACTGACTTTTTAAAAACCATTAAACCCACATGTTTGTTTTGTTTATAAGAGATTTTTTATTTTTAAGTAATCTCCACACCCAACAAGGGGCTCGAGCCTACAACCCCGCAATCAAGAGTCGCACGCTCCACCGATGGAGCCTGGTGGGCACCCCCCCCCAATTCACTGATTTTTATTCCATTTGATGGATTAGAACCTATTTTCATCATTATTTATTTTGATGATCATATGGTCCTGATTTGGCCAGGGACTGACCCTTCAAGCCAGCTCCTCGTCCTTTCAATATGTCCCTATTGTTCTAAACAAGTTGTTTCTATAAAGCATAGAATGTTCCAGCCTGGTCAGTCTTACACTTGTCTATAATACAATCCCCTGTCCGCTCATACTGGAATATTTTCCCATTCCATAAGTAGTATAAAATCCTCCTCTGCTTTAGGGTTCTTGGGTCTGTCTGTGCAGCTATCTACTTGATTTTTCTCCCATGATGCCAGTGGATACCTAACAGGCAGACAATAGACCCAGTCGACTCAATGAATTAAAATGGTGAAAAAGGAAGCAGATTTCTATGTAGGTTCAAAGGTCAGAAATATAGACCTCTGAGTAGCAATTATAGTTAAGTGACAGGATTCTGCTTCATGCAACACAGAATTTGGGGAGCTATCGAAGCAGGTGCTTATGACCTTCTGACCATGATGTAACAGAGAGGAACATTCCTCCATGGAGAAGGAAAGAAATGGACAAGAAGACCTCTGAGGTATGTTCCTACTCTAAGAACATACAATTTCAGTATTCTATATAACATCCGTGGACAGAGACGTCTCCAGCATACCTTGAACCGTGTGAGGTTCGCGGTACTGGCATCTCCTCTAACACAAGTCAAAAATCCGCCTATAACTTTCAACTCCTCTAACACTCAACCACCAATAGCCTGCTGTCAACAAAATAGACAGTCGTTTATCATATATTTTGCGTGTTATATGTACTCTCTCGGATAACTCTGTTATCCTGCACTCTTACGACAAACTAAGCTAGAGAAAGGAAAATGGTATTAAGAAAAATCGTAAAAGGAAATACATTTACACCCTTGGGCTGTGTTTATTGGGAAAAAAGTCCCCATCGAGGTGGACCCGTGAAGTTCAAACCCATGTGTTGTAAGAACCAACCGCATCCTGACTCCCAGCAGGCAGGTGAATTTCCAACTTTCCTTCTCTTCCAGCATTTTCCCTACAATGTTAGGGCAGTGGATGATGTTAGAGGCCAATGTTCCCATCAAGGTTGTCACCAGTAGGGGCAGATACAAGGACACCCAGGAAGAATTCAGTTGTAGCCCCTTCTTCTGTCCATCGTTAGAAGGTATCACTACTCATTACGTGAACTTCAACACCGAGGAGGGATCCAATCACCAACAATCTTTGGCCCTGGGAGTCAGGGTAGTCCAGAGGGTAGCTGGACCAGTAGCTGGATAAGTGGGGATGTCCTACAGATGTCACCTATGCTGACTAAGCAATAGGGCAGGGCTAAGATGAGAATCCTAGCTTAACTATCTAAAAGGTGGAGGATATTCATAATACTCCAACCCAGAGAGCCTCAGTGTCCTTATCCACAAAATGGGGAGATAAAGCCATCTATAGGGACCTAATGATTAAATGAGATACTATTAGTGAAACAGCTGATAAAAAACAAGGCACAGAATTAAGTGCTAAATACACAAGTGGTGGCTCTTGAGCAGGTGACTTAAGCCCTTTGAGTCTTAGCTCTCTCTACGTGTATTACCCTGAATGATAATTAAACTTGGAGGGCTGTGTTGAGGTCTCATGGCACAAGAGCACGCTCAAGTTCCTAGCATAGTGACATGTCCTAAGTAAATGCTCGGATATGTTAGTTCAAATTTAATCCGATATGTAGCACTTTATACAAGAGCAAAGTTAAAACTGTAGCAATATGATGTTCTTTTAATTAAATTCTCAGCCCAAAGAATGGCAAAGTATAATATTTTTTTTCATGCAGCTTTTCCATGTACAAATTTATACCAGACAGGACTTAATTGAAAAATACCTCTTCCTATTTGGTTTCCAAAATATGAAAAGTAGCTAAAAAGGTTGTGACATTTTGAAATATTTCATGTCTGACTGGGAAAATAGTTTTCAGCACAAAAGGCTTTGGTTTTCTTGTTTTTCCTGATGAGACTGTGTGGGTGACAGAAATTGTTTCTGTGACAAATCCAGGGTTGGCTTATCCCAACCTATTGCTTTCTGATTTCCTGGGCCTGCTCTGTCCATGCACAGTTGGCCTGGATAACTCACCAGGCAACTTGTAATTATGCACTGGGTCCTCGAAGTCTAGGAGCCATATTCACCGTGGATGTGCAATACTCCCCTTCTTCTTCCTCTGCATCATTTTTCTTATTTTTTTTTAAGATTTAATTTATTTGTGAGAGAGAGTGTGTGTGCATGCGCCCATGAGCAGAGGGAGGAGCAGAGGGAGAGGGAGAAGCAGACTCTCCACTGAGCAGACAGCCCGATTCAGAGCTGGATCCCAGGCAGACGCTTAACCAACTGACCCCATTTCCATCATTTTAAATGACTTATCATCCATCGGACTGTCCATCCTTCTTGGCACTTTGCTCAGCCCTGTCCTCCTCGACAACCCCTACTCTGGTTTCAAATCCAAGCTCAAACAACTAACAATCTCTCCATGGCTTATCAAACTGAGAAAGGCCTTCATGTATCCTGTTTGAATGGGCAGGAGAGGCTAGTAGAATTGCCTGGAGCGGTGAAAGCTAACTCACCCTGCACACACCAGGAAGCCAATAACAATATGTAAAGTTGATATATCCGATTTAAAAGAGTGGAATGAGATTATAATTTCAAAATACGTAGGCAAACCACCAAGACAGCCAAGAACGATATGGTTAAAAGTGGAGGCAAAAGTGGGGGAAATGAGGGGCGCCTGGTTGGCTTAGTCTATAGAGCATGGGACTGTTAATCTCAGGGTTGTGAGTTCGAGCCCTATGTTTCGTGTAGAGATTACTTTAAAAAATCCTTTAAAAAAAAAAAGATTTTATTTATTTGACACACAGAGATCACAACTTGGCAGAGAGGCAGGCAGAGAGAGAAAGAGAGAGGGAAACAGGCTCCCTGCTGAGCAGAGAGCCCGATGCAGGGCTCAATCCCAGGACCCGGAGATCATGACCTGAGCCGAAGGCAGAGGCTTAACCCACTAAGCCACCCAGGCACCCCTTTAAAAAAATCTTTTAAAATATTGTAAATAGGGGAAAAGATTCACCACATGACTTTTGTGTTTTTTTATGGAGTATCGCATTATTTTATACTTTTTAAGTCCACATTTATATATTGTTCCCATAAGATACTTTTTTTAGTTTTTATTTAAATTTCAGTTAGTTAACATATAGTATAATATTAGTTTCAGGTGTGGAATTTAATAATTCAACACTTTCATACTATATCTGGTGCTTATCACCACTAATGCCCTCCTTAATCCCCATCACCTACTTTACCCATGCCCCCCACTCCCCTCTGGTAACCATCTGTTTGTTCTCTATACTTAACAGGCCATTTCCTGGCTTGCCTCTTTTTCTTCCCCATGACCCTTTGTTTTGTTCCTTAAATTCCACATATCAATGAAATCATATGGCATTTGTCTTTCTTTGGTCTATTTCACTTAGCATAATACACTGTAGTTCTATCCATGTAGTTGCTAATGATAAGATTTCATTCTTTTTTATGGCTGCATAATATTCCATTGTATATACATACCACTGCTTCTTTATCCATTAGATAAATTAATTCACTTCTCTTGTGTCCTTGAGTCATCATTCTCGGGTGTCTCTGGGATCCCCAGGTACTATAACACATTGTTTATAATTTTGGTTTCCTAACTATTGTATGTTTCTCATCATCAGGCTGCAGCTGGGCCTCATGGGCAGGTACTATCAGTAACTTAGTGACCTCAGGAGCCCTGATTTGTCTAGCATGCAGTAAATACACCGAAAAAGGTTGCTGAATGAGTTGCGTAGGGTTGTGGAAAGGCGGTAAAGTGAACATGAGGCTTACATTTAGAAGTTCACTAAATCATCATAAGGTAACTATGCAACAGTAAAGTTCCAAAAATGCTCTAAGGGCTAGGTGCACGGTGCTAGGAAACCATTAAGGAGCTGGGTTAAGCTGGGAGGAATAAGGATGATCAAGGAGATGGGAGAGGTCTTCCCAGAGAAAATGACACCTGTGTTGAAATCAGGTACGAGTGAGGAGTGAGTCACGATGAACAGAATGTTCTCACTTGCCAGAAGGAAACCAAGGAATGGACCCTCATTCAGGGTGAACATTCTGCTCTTACTGGAAAGCAAAATGCATTGATGCCTACTTCCTGCCAGCTCTTGTCCTAATTCTTTAGTTTCTTTGACCATACCATACGGAATTTTCAACATTTTCTCTTTTCTTCTTTCTCTCTTAAATTTGGCCTTTGTCAAATCGCTGGTGACCTGCAAGTTGCTAATGCACCTGGGATGGATGTCTGGCCTCAGGACACCTGATCCCTCAGTAGCGCTGGGCGCTGTCACTCAGTCCATCCCCCCAGGTACCCTTCCTTCTCTTGAATGTCCTGGTGTTTCTCCTGCCTCCACGGCTACTCGTTCTTAGCTCATTTTGTAGATATTCATCTTTCATTCACTGCATAGTGGGAGAGCGTCAAGGACTGTCCTTGGACCTCCTCCTTCTCTATTTACAAACACTCTCTTGGCCTTCCTTTCACCTCTCCTATTTTATTCTTAACGACTCCCACTTTTGTGTCCCCAGCCCAGAATTCACTCCAAAGCGTCATACTCCTAAAATTGAGCTGCTCCATCAGCATTTCTGCTGGGATGCCTAAAAGCCATCTCACACTCACCGTATCCAAAGCTAAACTCTTGAGTTGCCCACATTCTGCCCCACCCACAATCTTCCCCACCTCACTTGAAGGCAGCTTGAACCTGCCCAGGCCAAAGGCTGAGGTCTCAGAAGTCACCCTCACTGCATACCCCCATCATGTCTGCCAGGAAATCCTATTTGCTTTACCTCCTGCATGTATCTGGAATCTCACTACCATTCTAGAGTAAGCATGAGGCGCCTGGGTGGCTCAGCCAGTTAAGTGTCTGTCTTCCGCTCAGGTCATAATCCCAGGGTCCTGGAATTGAGTCCTGCAATGGGCTCCTTCCTCCACGGGGAGTTTGCTTGTCCTTCTCTCTCTGATCTTCCCCCTGCTCTCTCTTTCTCTCAAAAATAAATATGATCTTTTAAAAAGTTAAAATCTTAAAAGATATTATAAGCAGTTAGAGCTCTTAGGAAACTGGTAATCTAGAAAATAGATGATGGTTGCTTATTCTATATTTTTAAAGAGATTTTATTTATTTATTTACTTGACAGAGAGAGAGAGAGCGCGTGCACACACAAGCGAGCACAAGCAGAGGGAATGGCAGGCAGAGGGAGAGGAGGGAAAAGCAGGAACCTATTCTGACCAAAGAGGACAGCATTATCATCTCCAGAGAAGATACCAAAAGAAGGTTCCAAAGACCTACTATCTTACTCAAACTCTTTCAGAAATTAGAGAGGTGAACACCAATACGAAGCCAGGATTACTCTGACACCAAAACCTAACAAAGACATTAGAATAAATGAAATTAAGGACCAATATTCCTCATGAGTGGAGACACAAAAATCTGTAGAAGTATTAGCAAATTAAATTTAAAAATACATTAAAAGGATAATGCATCACCACTAAGTAGGGGTTTCTTCAAGGAACACAGGGTTGGTTTAACATTCTAAAATCAATTACTCTAACCTACCCAGTTACCAGAGTAAAGGAGGAAAAGCATACGATAATTGGAATAGATGAGGAAAAGTAATCTGGTAAAACCCAACACCCCTTTGTAACATTGAACAACGGGCTGCTGAATGGGACACAAATCTGGGTTCCAATTCCAGTCTTCCTGTCTCTGTGGATGTGTGAAGCCCTGCCCAAGGCCCCTGAGTTAACAGAGTCTCAGGTCCCCCATCTGCAAACAGGGACACCTCCCCTTCCAGGATGCTGCGAAGATGGACCGATGACAGAGGAAAGCAGCTCGAGTGCTGTAGCCATTCACGTTCCCATACTCGAGCTCTGACGCGGATTTTCACGGAAGCAGGTGCAAATGTAAGGCTGTGGCCAGAAGCCTGTTGGATCCATGCGCTCACGGAAGGATGTCCAGAGTGTGATCAGAGCACCAAGGAAGGTCCTAGGGTGTGTTCATGGAAACCCTCTTTTTCATTTCTTTAGAACCCAGCAGGTGGATGTATGGAAAGAGAGAGGGCAGAAGGGAGGGACCAGGAAACTGGGTGTCTACACTGTGCCAGTGCGCAATATCGAACACATGGCGCAGCAACAAGCAAGGCAGATACGGTCCTTATGCTCATGGAATGTCGAGATTTAACCTACTACCCCTCTGTGTCCTTGTTTAAGTGGAATGTGAGCTCCCAGTTAGGAAACTCATATAATCAGAGAAGGTGACCTTTACTCTGATCACTAAAGGTTGTCGGGGAATTAGCCTGTGATGTTGGGTATGAGGTCCAGAAGAGTCAACGCGCAGAGAGAACCCCGGACGAAGGCAGCAACAGAGGCTGGCACCATCAGTGAGGTGGGAAAAGTGGAGCGTGGCTAGATACAAGGAAGCAAAGGAAAGCCAGCATGACATTTGGCTGAGAGAAGAGCCACGATGTGTTTACCCAGGGCCTGACAAGCCATGTTAAGGATTTGGGTCTTTATCCTAAGAGAATTAAGGAGCCGAAGCAGTGGAGTGACAGGATCCCACCTGTCACTTTAAAAGCTCTCTGTAGAGGGGCACCTGGGTGGCTCTGTGGATTAAGCCTCTGCCTTCAGCTCAGGCGGTGATCTCCGAGTCCTGGGATGGAGCCCCATATCAGGTTCCCGGCTTAGCTGGCCCTCCCTCTGCTCATGAATGTTCTCTCTCAAATAAGTAAATAAAATCTTAAAAAGATAAAGGAAAGCTCTCTGTAGAAAAGGGACAACATTTGGGAGGAGAATCCACGAGGTGTGTTGATGCCATGGATGGAGGCGGATGAAAACACGGGCACAGTCTTGGCTGTTGTGGGGCGACTGGCCTGCGGGGAGGAGGGGGGAGTCCTGTGACATGTCGAAGTGGTGACCTGTGGGAATGGACCTCGGAAGAAAGATCTGTTCCAGACCAAGAGCCTTTGGGGTCATCGGCACACAGACAGCAGGTAAAGCCATGGAGGGGAATGACAGCAAATGGGGGAGGCACTTAGAAGGAAGTGGGATCCTGCCTGTTAAGTAACAAGAGTCTGAGAAGTAAGAGAAATGGGTTAGGAACGTGGTGAGTCAGGAGCCAAAGAAAAAAAGAACCTTCCAGAAAGGGAAAGTGGTCAGCATTCCCAATCAGTGAAGCCATGAGCAGTCAGGCAAGTCAGGAATGGGGAGGGCTCTTGATCAAAGGAGCAAAGTGGAGAGCATTCTGGGGGGTGATGGAAGGCGGGAGCCAGGACGGAGGAGGGGAGTCAGGAACAGAGGTGAAGAAGTAGAGGCAGTGAGTCTCCTGAAACTTTTCCTAGGAGTTTGCTGTGAAGAGGAAGCAAGAGGGGCACCTGGGTGGCTCAGTGGGTTAAAGCCTCTGCCTTTGGCTCAGGTCATGGTCTCAGGCTCCTGGGATAGAGCTCTCATCAGGCTCTCTGCTCATCGGGAGCCTGCTTCCCCCTCTCTCTCTGCCTGCCTCTCTGCCTACTTGTGATCTCTGTCTGTCAAATAAATAAGTAAAATCTTTAAAAAAAAAAAAAAAAGAGGAAGCAAGAGAAAGCCAAATTGCTAGAGAGCAGTGCAGGTGACATTTTTGTCTCGTGTTTCCATTGGGGGCCAATTAGGGTGACTTTCTGCATCAAATAACAGTGGCTAATTGGTCATTCACTAGATTGTTTTGTTTTTGTTTTGTTTTTTAACAGATTGATTTTAGGTGAATTGGCTTTAGGGAGATTGATTTTTAGTAAATTGACCTGGAGTGAAATTGAGAAGTCCATGTCAATAAAAACCATCAACTACTGAGCAAGCCCTCTGCAGTATCTCATTAACCACTCACAAATCCCTAGGAAGAAGGACGGTTTTAGTGTAAATTTACCAGCAAGGAGACCCAGGCCCAGAGAGGGTGTGTACTTGCCTAAGGTCACCCAGCTGGCGAGGGATGGAGTCTGGGTTTGCCTTGGATCCACCTGGCATCAGCCCAGGGCCCTGGCACAGGAGAGGCCTAGAATGCCACGCCAAAAAATGTCCACCTGAACTGTAAGCAGCAAGAACCACTTTACATCCTCGAGGGAGAGTCTGACGTTAGAAAAACAGTATTTGGGGGTACTTGCAGGGCTCAGTCAGTTAAGCGTCTGCCTTCAGCTCAGGTTACGATCCCAGAGTCCTGGGATCGAGCCTCACATCGGGCTCCCTGCTCATTCACTCTCTGGCTCTCTATCAAATAAATAAAATCCATAAAAAAAGAGAGAGAAGAAAGAAAAGCAGTATTTTACGGTTTCTCAGATAGCTAGGGAGGGTGGGTGTAAATTGGGGAGTCCCTCCTTTTCATCCTTGCTGAAACACAAGACTTCATCTCCAATTTCAGTGTGATTGGCACATTCTCAGCAGCGCTCCGTCCTGACCTCACTAAGTTGGGGGTTTTCCTTTATTAGACTGAAGTCTTGTGGCTCTGTTCTTTACTCCCCAGTGCTTACGGGTCATATTTTCTATTGCTCTGGGTAACATCTACCCTCCCCACCACTTTAGAAGATTCGAGTCACAGAGTCAGGAGCTGGGGGTCTTCGCTTTGCTCCCTACTGTACCCCCAGCACAGAGCACAGTCCTTGGCACACATCGGGGCTCACTAAACATTTGCTGAATGCACAGGTGTAGTAGAAGCATCTCACCAGGGTCACAGGGATGGCGTGGTAGCTTCATCACAACACCTGCCCTCATCCTGGGTACCCTAAAATTCTGAAGTCTGCAGGATGTGAATGGGTTGGGGAGCAGATAGTGACAGATGCAGGGAGGAGGAGAGACAAAATGTCTAGGCCATGCTTTCAGCCTCCTGCTGTGCCCTCCAGGCTGATGAAATCTGCCTTCGGATCAAAAGGACATTGCACTAGAATAATCAGAGATTTCGGCTGTGCTTCTTCAATGGAAGGACTTTGGGTATTTCTGTCAAATCGGGCCTGCTTGTCTCTAGTTGGGTGCTGGGAGCGGGGCAGGGGGTGCCATGACCAAGATGTCCAGGTTATTTCTTAAGCCACCCTGGTATTCTGCCTGGCCCTCCTCCCCCTCCCTCTACATAGATCCTCAAGCTCCTTCCCAGGCCCGTTGTCTTTGCTCAGGATCTCGCAATGTCTCACCTATGCTTTCGGCTCAGCCCACCATTGGCGGACCTGCCACATGGAACTAGAGCTCTCCATCCCTTCACTCAGCACTCAGCAGGTGGGATCTTCCGAAAACACCAACCCGATCATGTCAGTCCTCTTATAAAACACTCCAGTGGCTCTCCATTGCTTTTAGGATTGGCTGCAAACCCCAGAAAAGCAATAAATCCCCCAACACTCCACTGCCATTGGGTCTTTCCCCCTCCCTCCCCTGCATTTCTCTGAAGGAGTACTTCTGCTTTAGCCATGAAGGACCTGTTATCTCCTGATTGCATGCCCTACGAATATTCAAGCCACCGTGCCTCTCGAGAGGCCCTTCCCTCCACCTAGAAAGCCAGATCTGTGTGGCAAAGCCCTACTAATCTTTCAGGATCTAAATCAGACATTTATCCTCTTGGTCAAGCCGTCCCCAAGCTCCTAGCTAATTCAGTTGTATTCAACTAATATTCAAACAACGATCCATTGATAGTCTGGGACCCCACTGAACCTTATAAATTGATCTCCAAGCTCATCATGCATTCTGCCATGTATTTTCTGCCTGTCTGCCCTCCCAACCCTGCCCCCGCCCCCACTGGACCAGGGGGGAAATTAGGTTGGTTCAGGGTCAGATAGCCCCGAGGTGGAGCATTCAGGCTATGCGATCACAACAATCACAATGTTCTCAGCTTAAATACTGATTTATCACAGGATGGCCCTGGGGACTTATTGAAGTCTTCATGCGGGAAATATTTTTATATTTTTTATTTTTAATATTAAGTAATTAATTAATTAAATGTAATATTTAATTAAATTTAATATTATTATCTTTGATATTATTTATTTAATAATAATTAAATATTAATTATTTTTAAGCTCATCCAGATGGGAATGAAACCTTCTTAGCAATGCCTCTGCCTGGTTTCGCGTAGAGCACATAATAAAGGGTACTGAGAGCTGATGAGATGAAAATGACCATCAGAGACACCTTTGATGCCATTCCATCTTCTCATCCCTACGACACAGTGCTTGGAACAAAGGAGGTATTAAATCTTGTTGGCTGAATGAAATAAACGTTCACGGGGAAGTGTGGGGGCGGGGAGATACACTCGCATCTCCCTTCTGCGTTCACATGGGAATTTTGCCCCCCAGCTCTGTGTCCTTCCAAGCCCAAGGGCTGGAAAGAGATCTGACGTGCTCCCAGTCAACCACTACTGAGCCCTGTCTATGTTCCAGACTCTGTGCCCTATGCTTTCATGGGTGAGCCAGGCGTGAGCATCCCCGTTTTCAAACAGGAAAACAGGTGCCGTGAAGCGAAGTCAGGAAATAGCCCTGAAAGGGCCTGAGCCAAGATCTGCCTGGTCCCAAATTCCAAACTCCAGCCCCTATAGCCAACAGCAGGATTAGTATTCCCAACTGGAAGGCTTTCTTGAGTTCCCCAGGGAGCCCATGCACGCATGCTTTCACAGAGAAAGATTCAGAGGCTGGCCCATTATGCTGATGCCGTTGCCTTGAAACGTAAATAGTCACTCACTGTGGAACTGTTTGTTATGAGAAATGTACGAACTAGGGAGAAGTGAGACGTAAAATCATTATTTCATGCAGAAAGACATTGCCAAAGGGACAGAATTACTTATTATCTTAATTCTGCCCTTCAGTCCCCCGCTCATCTCTCTGCATAAGGACTCAGTCACAGAATGTATTGTTGGCAACATCTGGGGACATTTCCAAGGATTTCTGCAAGATACTGAATAATCTAAGATTTCCCATTCTATTCCCTCTCGCCCTCTCCCCCGAAGAAGCGTCGCATAGAATCTCCGGGTCAGAAGGGCTCGGATTAAAAGGCGGGGAGGTAAATACCTGTTTCCTCCTGTATTTATGTATTCACGAGTCACTCCCAGCAGCCAAGTCTCACGTAGTGGCAGAACATGAGAGGCGTTTCTACTTCAATCAGAAATCAAGTAGCTCTTATCTTCTAAGACAGTGGGATAGACGGATGGAGCCAGGAAGAGTTAAAACCGCAGTATGCCAGCGTGGGTTCTTGTTGGCTATCCCGTCGTCTCCCTGCCTCACTTCGGAAGGATTTATAGGCTAATTGGACCAGGTGCACAGAAAGTTGTCGCGTGGAAGAGGGATTTTTCTCACGGTCGAGCACGATCACGATTATCTAAGGCTGTTCATTTTGCATCAACAACAAGCCTTCCCACCGCACGTTGGACACCTGATGTGCTGTGCGCTGCTCTCCCAACTCTACATTTACCACCTCTCGTAACCCCTCACAGCAGCCCGGGGAGGCAGGAGCGAACCCGTCTGGTTTAAAGAGGTGGAGAGGAAGTTCTGAGAGGTGACTTTCCCCTACATAACCACGCCACGGAATAGAAAGAGTCATTGCAACGATCACAGTGGAAGACGCAAAGGGTTCAAGATCCCTAAAAAGTTGCTAGAAATATTTACTGGGTGTTCAAAAGCCTACCTGAGGGACGCCTGGGTGGCTCAGGTGGTTAAGCAGCCGAATCCTGATCTCAGCTCGGGTCTCCATCTCAGGGTCATGAGTTCGAGCCCCATGTCGGGTCCCAGCCTGGACATCACGCCTACATTAAAAAAAAAAAAAAAGTCGATTTGAAAAACCAGAGACTTACTCTGTTTATGTTCAGAAGGATGATTTTTTTTAAAGATTTATTGATTTATTTATTTGAGAGACGGGGTGTGCAAGTGGGCAGAGGGAGAATCTCTAACAGACTCCCCACTGAGAAGGGAGCCCCCAAGGTGGGGCTCTATCTCACCACCCTGAGGTCATGCCCTGAGCCATAATCAAGAGTTGGACACTTAACTCACTGAGCTACCCAGACTCCCCTGAGGAATAATATGTTAAAAAACATGAACTCTTCCTAACTTGTAGGTATAAACAATGTCAATCAAAATCCCAATACCTTTTACATCTTTAACAAAGTGATTAAGTTTTAAAAGTAAACATCCCAGAATAACTAGAAAAATATTAATAAGCAGTCAGGAGATATGTTAGTGTTCTAGTAGCAAATCAATTAAAATACTAATAAAATGAACTCGAATATATATAGCAAAACACTGTGGAAACTGGTTCAAGAAAGAAGAGTTTGATCAAAGGAAGAGCAGAGATAGCCCAGGAAGAGTTCAACATATGTAAAACTGTACAATATGAAAAATATGGCCCTTCCCATTAGTAGAAGGAAGAATCATTCAACATATGGTCAAGCCACTATTCATTTATTAAAAAAAAAAAATTATAAAAAAGTGGGGCTCCTGGATAGCTCAGTTGGCTGAGCATCTGATTCTTGACTATGGCTCAGGTCATGATCTCAGGGTCCTGGCATTGAACCCCCCATTGGGGTCTGCACTTGGCAGGGAGCCTGCTTGAGGATTCTCTCTCCCTCTGCCCCTCCTCCCACTCAGGCTCTCTCTCTCAAATAAATACAAAAACCTTTTTAAAAATGATAATAATAATAAAAAGAAGAAGAAGAAAAAAGAGAAACAGAAAGGAGGAGGCATAATTACTTGAATATATAAAGCTAAATAAATTAGAGATGGTAGCTTATAAACATATAATGTATTATTAGCCCCAGGGGTACAGGTCTGTGAATCGCCAGGTTTACACACTTCACAGCACTCACCGTAGCACATACGCTCCCCAGTGTCCATAATCCAACCACCCTCTCCCTCCCCCCCTCCCCCCAGCCACCCTCAGTTTGTTTTGTGAGATTAAGAGTCTCTTATGGTTTGTCTCCCTCCCGATCCCATCTTGTTTCATTTATACTTTTCCTACCCCCCAAATCCCCCACGTTGCATCTCAACTTCCTCATATCAGGGAGATCATATGATAGCTCTCTTTCTCTGATTGACTTATTTCGATAAGCATAATACCCTCTAGTTCCATCCACGTCGTCACGAATGGCAAGATTTCATTTCTTTTGATGGCTGCATAGTATTCCATCATATATATATATATATGTGTATATATATATATATATGCATCACATTTTCTTTATCCATTTAGAGATGGTAGCTTAAAACAATGTAATTTTATAAGCAAAGGAGGGAGGGCAGGAGGGAGGGAGAAAGGAAGGTATCCAGGCCAGGAAGGAAGAAAGATAGGAAGGAGAAAGGGAGAGAGGGAAGGAGGGAGGGAAGGAGGAAGGCAGGAGGGAAAGAAGGAAGGAAGGAGGAAGGAAACTAAAAATAGTGACAGATAACTCTAGGTAACCAAACTCAGTGTAGATGAGAAGTGTTTTTGCATAACTCAAAAGAAAAAAGGAAATGAATATATTAGCAAATATGAGTATCTTAAGTATTTTAAAATAAGTACTTTTATCAAAACCATCACAAACAAAACTGAAAGGCCAACTATAAACTATGAAAAGGTTTTTGTAAACTCTGAAACAGATATAGGATATTTGAATTTTTTGACATTTGTGCTTATTCTATTACTATTTATATAAAAGAAACAGATCACTTAAAATATTCAAAGTTCTGACAATTCCATAAAAAATTACATATGTCCTGATAGGAAAATGTGCAAAGGGTATGAACTAGCTGTGCACAGAAAAAAGAAATCCAAATACTCAACACATATATGAAATGTGTTAGATCTCCAGCAATTAAGACAAAAAGAAAAAAAAAATTCTCCTGAAATATGTTTCACCCATTAACTTGGGAGTGACTCAAAGAACCACTGGTGATAAGGGTGTGTGTAAAACACACACACAATCCTGAAAGGGGGCAAGGGGAATAAACTACTATAATATTTTTTTTAATTTTTAAAGGTGTTATGTATTCTTTTATGTAGCAAAAGCCTTATGAAACATGTGTCACTTGACCCAGTGATAAACACCTACACCATCCGCCTCAATGATTCTCCTTCCAGAAAATGTATTCCAAATAAGCGATCAGAGATGCACTCAAATACATATGCGGATGTGGAGATCCCCAGCTAAAGATACAGATACTCACATCAGCCTGCGGTAGGCGTCTTCTGACACGACTTCCGTTACTCTGTCTTCCAGTGTTCACACTACACTTTCACGTTACCCCACCGGATGTGGGCTGCACTTAGTGACACGCTTCTAGCACAAATAGAAAATGGCAAAATCATGGGATGCCTCTTTGTGATTAGGTGACAAAGACTAACTTCTGTCTTGATGGCTCTCTCTCTTTCACTTGGTCTGATGAAGTCAGCTGTCAGGCTGTGAGCTGCCCTATGCAGAGGTCCAGGCAGAAAGCTGGCCAAGGGAGGACTCTATCCAACAGCCAGTAAAGAACCGAGGTACTCAGACCACAAACCCACTGAAGAGCTAAATCCTGCCAGCAACCGCATGCCTGATCTAGGAAGTGTGTCCTTCCCCGTCAAGCCTTCAGATGAGATGGGAGCCCCAGCCACCACCTGGATGACAGTCTGTGAGCCACCCAGAGCCAGAAGTCCCAGCGAAACCATACTCAGACTCCCACTCACACAGACTGTGTTATTAATAAATATAGTTTTAGGCCACTGAGTTTTGGGGTAATTTGTTACGCAGCATTAGATAACTAACACACAGCTTTGTTGCTAAAACTATCAAGTTGGAAACAACAAAAACATTCATTAAAAAAATTTTAAGTCAACTGTAAAGGATCCGAATAATGCTATACTGTGGACTATATTAAAAAATATTAGTTCTTGGGACGCCTGAGTGGCTCAGTTGGTTAAGCGGCTGCCTTCGGCTCAGGTCATGATCCCAGCATCCTGGGATCGAGTCCCACATCGGGCTCCTTGCTCGGCAGGGAGCCTGCTTCTCCCTCTGCCTCTCTGCCTCTGCCTGCCTCTCTGTCTGCCTGTGCTTGCTCTCTCTCTCTCTCTAACAAATAAATAAAAATTAAAAAAAATATATTAGTTCTTGCTATGGGGAAAAGTTTATGTCGTCATAGGGTAAGTGAAAAAGCAAGCCACCAAATAGTATATGTAAAAGGACACTATTCTATAAATTAAATAAATCTACATGAATGGAAACACGCTGAGAGAACACACAAAACTTTCTTCATTGTCTTATTTGGAAAGACTTTTTACAAATCTGTGGGTGGCAAGACTTGAACAGCAGAACTCCGAGCATGTATTCCTCTTTCTGCATTTAACAAGCTACCGTGGGTAAAGTGGTGAACAGCACGCGCTCGCTGCCCTCATGAGTCTTGTGTTTTAGTGGGAGAGATAATTAATCCAACAGTCTGTAACTTGAAGCCACATGGTCAGGAAGGGGTAAGTCTCTGAAGTGGAGTAAGGGACCATAAGACAAAGGAGAGAGTGCTTTCTTATTTAGGGAGGTCGGGAGATCTTGAGATGACACCTGTGCTGAGTCCTGAATGAAAGGACAGTGAGTCACCCACACATCTGGGGGAAGTAATTTCCAAGCAGTGAGATCCACAAAGGCCCTGTGGCAGACTCACACCCCAAAAATCCAAACTTCTCTCAGCTGCGGTAGTATAGGGATTTCCCAAGCCCAAGCCATGAAGACAAGGTCAAGGGCTCAACTCCACCTCTTTCCTAGAGCCCTGGGAGAAGCTGATCAGACCATTTCTGAGATCCAGATCTCCAAACAGAGCTCCAAAGCCACCCCCCGGCCCCAGTTAACTGAGTTGTCTTTCTTTTTTCTTTTTCTTTTTTTTTTAGATTTTTGTTTATTTATTTAATAGAGAGAGAGACAGAGAGAGAAAGATCACAAGTAGGCAGAGAGGCAGGCAGAGGAGGAGGGGGAAGCAGGCTCCCCACTGAGCAGAGAGCCCAATGCGGGGCTCGATCCCAGGACCCTGAGATCATGACCTGAGCCATAGGCAGAGGTTTAACCCACTGAGCCACCTAGGTGCCCAACTGGTTGTCTTTCTAAGAATGACATCAAGGCTGCGCACAGAGGAACATCCATAGGCAGAAGCAGCAAGATGGAGGCCAGCTGGTAGTCAGGGAGAGAAACCCCAAGGGAAACCAAGCCTGATTGTCTAAGCTCCCCAGGCCCTGATGCTTTGCCATGGCAGCCCATATGACTCTGCCTGGGCTGCCATGTCAAAGACTGTCATTTCCTGTGTGTCTGTGCCCTAATCTCATCTGTTTATAAGGTCACCAGCCAGACTGGATCAGGGTCCACCCAGATGACTGCATCACCCTAATTAAAGACTTTCTTTTAGGGGCACCTGGGTGGCTCGACTGGTTGATCGGCCGGATCTTGATTTCAGCTCAGGTCATGATCTCAGGGTCCTGAGATCGAGCCCTGTGTGTCATATACCGTGCTCAGCAGGGAATCTACTTGAGGATTCTCTCTCTCCCTCTCTGTCTGTCCCTCTCCTGGCTCCCCGACCTACTCGTTCTCTCTTTCTCTCTTGCAAATGAATAAATTTTAAAATAAATAAATAAAGACTCCATCTCCACATACAATCATATTCTGAGATCCTGGGGGTTAGGACTTCAACGTAAGAATTGGGTGGAGGACATAATTCAGCCCATCACAGAGACTTCAGAAAGTTACGGCAATGGGGTGCCTGGGTGGCTCAGTGGGTTAAACCTCCGCCTATGGCTCAGGTCATGATCTCAGGGTCTTGGGATCGAGCCCCACATCAGGCTCTCTGCTCAGCAGGGAGCCTGCTTCCTCCTCTCTCTCTGCCTGCTGCTCTGCCTACTTGTGATCTCTGTCTGTCAAATAAATAAATAAAATCTTTTAAAAAAAAGTTAGGATGAGAGAAAGAGACCAGTACTACCTTCTCTGGGTCACGTACTTGGGGCTACACTGTCCTGGGTCCTGTGGATCCTTCCGAAAGCGCTGGGAGGTGAACTATATGGTCTCCCTGCTGCAGGTCAGGTAACTGAAGCCTGATGAGTGGACATCCCATTACCCTCCCCACCAGGTGGGGAGGGAAGGACACATGGAAGGCAGATTTCTCCAAGAGGCAGCCCTGGGCCACCTCACCAATCTCTTTTCGAGCCATTTGCAGCTCCCAGCAAAACTAATTTTGCAGAATTGGCCGGGCACGACTGCACCACTAAGGGCAGCCGGCTCTTAGCAAGGCTCGTTGCAGCAAGGGAAAACAGAGCAGAGCACTCAGCAGAGTACTCAGGCCTGGCCAACGCTCTAAGCAGCGAGGGCTTTTCTCATCATGATGATTATTTTTAAGCCTTGAAAACTCTAAGTGCAAGAAAAAGAGGCTATCAAATGGGTGATTTTATCATCTACTTCGAGGCACCTCGGCCAACGGCAGGAAACTGCACCGGGATGTTTTCACACACATTGGCAGCCCTTCCTATCTATCAACTGATGGATTGATCGATCTTCAGTGTAGGGATAGGTGGTCTTGTTATCCCCTAAGGTGTGGGTGGTCCAGATGAAATTGCAAAAGCCCAGGCTTTGTTGTATCTCTTGAATGGGCTCACCTGAAGGGGACTAACCATCAACTTCCACCGGTGCCCTGGCCCTGCCCCCTGCCCCCCCCCCCCCCCCCCTCCCCCCCACCAACACCACACGGAGAAAATTCCAGGCCGTCCCTCCCACTGCTGCTCTGTGCATCCCTGTCCCTGCTCATCCCATCACATTCAGCCTCATCCAAAGAGCACAAGCCCTCCCCCATCCCCCACCTAGAATCCTCCTTCAAATGTTCACTGGTCAAAGATTCTTGGGTCTTGAAAGGTCAGATCCCCAGTTACACACCAGGGATCTGCTTCCTGAGAATCATCAATATTGACAGGAAAAGGAGAAACATCTAACATCTGTGAGGGATCCTTCCTTCGTGCACCATATTCCTTATTGTTCCTGCGGGGTCCAGGAGAGGCAGTGTGGCAGGCCCATTACTGAGGAGGAAACTGAGCCATACAAAGTTCAGTGACTTGTCAAGGTCACCTAGTTGCTAAGGGAGAAACCCAGACCAGACTGACTTCATCTGATTTCACTCACCCACCTACCTTCCTCCTTTCCACCTTTCTTTTTTTTTCTTTCCTTTTTAATTATATACAATTCTTAAACCTCCAACTAATGTTACCCATAAGAAGACGAAGACTTAGAAGGATCTGGTGACTTGCTAAGGTCAATTAGCTCCCATGACAGAGATGGGATCAGAACCCAGTTCTTCCAAGTCCAACAGTCCAATCATGGCTCATTTACTCAGCGTAAATGAACTGAGCTGATATATGGAACAACTCGAGTGTCCACGGAGACATGAATGGAGAAGCAGAATGCGGGGGGGGCGGGTGGTGTATCCATAAAAAGGGAAGGACATCCTGACAGATGCTACAACACAGATGAACCCTGAGGATATTAGGCTAAGCTGAGTAAGCCAGTCACAGAAGGACAAACACTGGGTGAATCAAACTCTTAGAGACACTAAGAATGGTGCTTGCTGGGGGCCGGGGGAGGGGGGAATGGGGAGTTAGTGTTCAGGGAGTACAAGGTTTCAATTTTACAAAAGGGAAAGGACTATAGGGTTGGACAGTGATGATACATGACATTATAAATGTATTAATACCACTGAACTGTGCATTTAAAAATGGTTAAAATGGTAAATTTTATGTGTACTTTACTACAGTTAAGGTAGAGCATACTGGCTTGCCTGGGGCTCAGCAGAGAGGTCAGTAGGAAGCCAGCAAATAGAGCAGAGAGCTTGGTGGGCGAGGAAGGTAGAGAGGTCATGGAAGGCATTGGAAGGACTTGGCTTTCTAATATGAGAAATGCAAGAAAGCCATATTCATGACTCAGTTCCCCGTATGAGTGAGGCAGGGAATGTCATGAACAGTGTGGCTTGGGTGGCTCTCTAAGCAACAGGTGTACCTGCCTCATCTGAATGAGGCGGCCCCTACCCACTTTCATTCCAAATGTCCCCGAAGGAGAAGGCAAGCCTGGTGTTGTCTGATCTTCTATTTTCCCACAGAAGCCAGAAATCTGGATTTTTATGTCAAGCTTCCTGATTTATTTTTTTAAATATTAATAATGAGTTCCATTGTGGCAAAGCATGTCTTCCCTGCCCAGCAAGCATCCCATAATAGCATTGTGACAAACTGTCCCAGTTTGGGGTCTTTCCATTATTATACCATGTGGCCATGTGATCCTAACATCATCAGGCCTGTCTGATAGATTTGGGGACATTGAAAAGGATCGGGTCATCATTTTCATTACCTGTATTCAGACATGAGATCCAATTTCTGTTTATATAGTTACCTCCTTGTGTTGCAATGACCTGTGTATGTGTAGGCATCTGTATCTGTTACTAAATTAAGCTAGTCAAGTCCAGAGACTGAGCCTTTCTTGGCTTTGAACCCTTAGAAGAAAGATACATACCTAACAGGGGGCCAGTAATTATTTATGGAAAAAAGCAGTAACAGTGAATGTTTAAAAATAGTTTGCATACATATTGAGGACAGGAGGGGAAAAAACAGACACAAAAATGGAATTTGGGGGCACCTGGGTGGCTCAGTGGGTTAAAGCCTCCACCTTCAGCTCGGGTCATGATCCCAGGGTCCTGGGATCAAGCCCCGCATTGGGCTCTCTGCTCTGCGGGGAGCGTGCTTCCTCCTCTCTCTCTGCCTGCTTCTCTGCCTACTGGTGATCTCTCTGTCAAATAAATAAATAAAATCTTTGAAAAAAAAGAAAGAAAGAAAGAAAGAAACGGTGAGTCTTCCACAGTGAGGATAAACACGGCCAGAAGCAGAGTCTGGGTAAAGCGACAAACAACTGACATGTTGTCCTCCCAGATCACAGTGGGTGGCCCAGGCACCATGTCTCAGAGGGGAGGGACAATCTCGGTCCTCGTTCCTGGGTGGTGTAGAAAGTCAATTCTGCACTCAAGGCATGGCACAACGAAGCCAAGCGACAATCAAACACTGGGAGCCAGATTCATAGTAAATGTCCCTTTGCCTCCTCCCGAGTCTATGCGTTTACCTGCCTGCACTCTCACCCACCGGGAAAGTGCTGTGATGTGGATATTTGTAAATGGTGCTGGGGTCAGCCACTGCCCTAGGCATGGGCTCTGTATACCCTACCCGCCCCCATGCCTTGGGGTGATGTTGTTCTGTGGAGCAGACCCTAAGTTAGTCCCCAGTGGAGTGCAAAGAGGGAGAACAGAGCCATCTCCTCCTCTGGTCCCCCTCCCCGAGCATGGGCAGGACACATGTACCAAGAGACCACGGCTCCTGCTCACAGGGACCAAACCTGGTAGCGAATGAGGCCCAGGACTGTCATGTCCGCGCCCATCAGACCACCTGCTCTACCGCCCTGAGGGAAGAACCGGGAACACGGGAAAGCTCTCTTTCCACCCTTTCTTGAAAGGAGAGAAGCACTGACAAAAGTTTCCTTTTCTGGGGACATACAAGCATGAAGACCTTACCTCCTGTAGGTTAGACGCGGATCTGTGCTTTTCACAGGAATGTCTGTGGACCGAGCCCTTTCTGGACACCTTTGCGTAGATTCACTCACTTGACCCTACCGACAATCTAACTTGATGAGATGAGGCTCCTCGAGACCAAGCGATTGAGCTGGTAACTGGCAGCATCAGATGAACAGCCCAAAGGCATCTCACCTGAGCGTGGGCACTGACCCCCTCGCGAGAGCTCATGCGAGCTGCAACCCTACTACGCTAGCCCTTTCTTCCGGGTTGGCAGGGGGGGAATCACGACTCCAGAGCAAGCTTGAGGGAGCTCACAAGCCTGTCTGAACCCACAACATGTTTAATTACACCATGAGAGGAGTGCTGCGGATCAGCAGATATAAAAACCCCCAAGCCTTTTCTCAGAGGGGCAGGTAGACACTCACCGAAGAAGATCCCGCGGTCAGAGCCGAGCCAAGGCATGATGGCCCTGGATTGCTACTTCATCCTGAACTCCAGCTGACCAGAAGCACGGGAGACGCCAGGAAGACAGAGGTCAGTGTGCTGTCCTTCCCCTCTAGTCTGGAAAGCCCTGACCCTACAGCGGGGGGGTGGCTGAAACTGTGGTTTTCATCCTTGACTGCACATTAGAATGACTTGGGATACATTTTTAAAAAATTCTTAAGGGCTCCAATGTAATTGGTCTGAAGTCGAGCCCTGGAAGAAAGGCTTTTTTTCCCTTTTAAGTTCCCCAGGTGAATCTACCATGTAGCAATGATGGGGGAACTCGGGCTGGGAAATGCACCTGAAACTGACAATTACAATTAAAATCTCTGCCCAAAAGTGACTTCAATCTGAGACACCTGGGGCCTGACTGGCCAATGATACTGGAAATGGAAACAATCTGTCATCACTTATGGAATTTAATTGCAAAATTTGATACTTAAGCCTAGTCTGGAAGGGAGGAAAGCCCCTGGGGAGGGTGAAACCGAGTGAGGAGGCCATGCAGATGGGACAGAATCAGCAATGCAGGGCCCTTGTTTGGTAAACACACCCAGTGCTTAATGGTGCCTAATGGTGCCTGTAATTGATGTCTAAAGTTATTTAAAAGTAAATTTACTAGAAAATAATTAGCAATTTTATAGTTCACTACTTCCTCATTTTGTGGATAAAAAATTTTTTTCCATGGTTTTATCAGGCACTACAATACAATGTGCTGTGAAATCACTTGCCCATCATGGAGGTAGATGTAGGACCCCTAAAGAGATATATAAATTTTTAAAAATTGTTTGATTGGCTCTTTGTCTCCCTTGGAATGTAGGCCTGTCTTTCCCTCCACCACCTCCCCTCCCATTTGACTCTGCAATAAATTATCTTTAATCAGCATCAAGGGGGAGTTGTGGGAGGGCAGCTTGGGGATGGTTTAGCTTTGACCTTGGGAGTTCTTAGCCTTAGCAGTGGGAGTAGAGAAGAAAATTGTTTTCTCATTAGGCCAGATACATCTTTCCTTAATGAGCTCTTAGAAATATTCATTACAACACATTAGCTCACCTCTCCCTCGTTCTCTGCAGCTACCCTGGGGCTACAGGAGAAATGGAGTGAGAGACACGAATGGACTAGGGGTGCCTGGGTGGTGCAGTCAGTTAGGCATCTGATTCTGGGTTCCGGCTCAGGTCATGACCTTAGGGTCAAGAGTTCAAACCCTGCACAGTCTCTGTGCTCAGTACAGAGCCGCCTTGGGTTTCTCTCTCCCTCTCCCTCTGCCCCTCCATCCTGCCCTCTCTCTCTCAAATAAATAAATAAATCTTAAAAAAGAAAGAAAGATAGAAATGCATGTACTAAAGATTTACTAAAGAGTACAGATAGACGATCTTGGGGTTTTTTTACAAACCTGTGGATGATAACCGGTTTCAGCATTGGGGAAACCGGTGAGAGAACCTTGCCCTGCTTGCAACTAAATGCAAGGTCCATGGGCCAGCGGCATCAGCATCCTCGGAAGCTGCTTAGAAATGCAGAATCTCAGGCCCCTTCCCAAAGCTATAGAAAGATAATCCCTAGGGGGTGTGGACCAGATACTTGTGTTTCAGTAACTTTTCAAGTACTTTTTATGCATGCTTAAATTCACCAACCCATGCCTTCTAAGGATACCATGAGCAGCCAATGAGATAACAAATGAGACATGGTCTGGAAGAAAACCACTGGGAAGTGCTAGGGAGCTTTGGGGCACTACTGTCTCCCTGCATATTATTAAGTGCAACTGTCTAAAAATAATGCATGGAGGCCTAGAAACTTCCTCTTCTAACTTCTTCAAAACTCTGTGTTATGGAACGCAGACTGGATCCTGGCCAAAAAACAAAAACAAAAAACAAGCGGCTCTTGGAGACCTTGGAGGACCGGAGGTTTATTTCACACTAGCGGGCCCAGGCGGGCCCAGAAGAGCGTAATCTCTCGGTCTGAGCCCCAAGCACAGGTAAAGAGTGTATTTTATACATGTTTCCTTCCAAATCTGTCACTCTTGCGGCTGAGGCCGGCGGAGCAGGGGGAAGTCAGCAATGGCCCAAGGCCAGGACTGGGATTCCCCTGCTGGATGGGCCAGCCACTGAGAACACAGATTTTCCTTATCATTCCCCCCTTTGAGGCCGCTTTAAACACCTGGTTTAGAGGGCATCGTCTTTATTATTTTTGGGGCGATAGGGAGTGAGGAGCAACGGGAGTCTGACCTTGGCAGTTTGTGCAGCGATGAACCTGGTGAGGGCATTGAAATCACAAGGACCAAATGCCGCTTTGAGGAGGGGCATGAGGAGGGGACAGAGGAGGGGGCCGAACCCAGAGGACCCTTGTGAGAGGGAATCCCACACAGTCGCCTGCTGGAGTGCCTCCCCCCGGAGATTTACTCCTTCCTGCACTTGGGTCAGAGTTTCGTGGACCACCCCCGGCTCATTAGCACAGAAACCACATCTCTCCTGAAGGAAGAGGCAGGGTGCCCCTGCGCGGCTGGGGCTCGTGGAGTCCGCGCGCGTCTGGAGGTCCACTGAGGCCCGCGGATCGAGCCGGCGCTGCAGGGCGGGGCTGAGGGAGGCCGGGGAAGTCGCCGTGAGCTGTTGAGTTGCCCCTGGTCCGGAACCCCCGACACTTCCAGGCCGGTGGCACCGAGGGCAGCTCCCGACACGGCCAGCAGGTGCACGACAAGGGGAACGGCCGTGGGGGAGCGTCGGGGCGGCCAGGAGGTTTCCAGAGAAGTGGAGCGTCGCTCCGGGGAGGGCTGAGATCGGGTAGGAGACGGACAGGCGCGCGCGATTGATTCTGTGGGGTGTCCGCCCCCCGCGTCCGGGTCGGGCGGGCTGAGGGCGGCGAGGAGCAACCACACGCCCGGTAGCGGGAGACCGGGACTGGCCGGGGTCGGCAAACCCGCAGTGGGATGCGCTTAGGAGTAGACCGCGGACGGGCCGCAGAAGTGGGGGCCACGACCTTAGTTGGAGGGCGCCATCGTGGCTAGCCCGTCACCTGGGGACAAGTAAGGGCAGGACACCACCGTGGGGTCACCCTGTAAGCAACAATGGCCAGTCTCGGGGGAAAGTCCAGCCAGAAAGGGCAGCGGTGTGGACTCCGAGCCCAGGAGGAGGGATATGGTGCCGGTGGGAACCCGGGCGCAGGTGTCCGCCCGCCGGGGGGTCTCGTCGGGGGCGGAGCCGCAGCGGGTCTGTGGGGTTTGGCTGGACGGTCCGCTGGTGCGGCTTCTCGTCCCGTGATGGCTTTTCCGCTCTGCAGTGGTGGGCCCCCGGGTGACAACAGAGTGAGGCGCTGTCCTCTGTGGTCCGAGGGGTCCCTTTTCCAGCCTCGGACCGGACTGAGTCTCCGGCCTGGAAGGAGATTGGGGCCTCTCAGTGGTGCACCTTTGTCAGTTACTGGGGGCGGTCCCTGGGGCCTGAAGTTGTCTTTGTCTCTCCTTATCCCCAGTCTCATGTGACCCTTCTGGAAGGCGGCCCGGGCACGCGAGTTTGGAAGGGGAGTAACCGAGCGTCCCGGGTGCAGCGAGGCCGCAGGAGGCCGGGGCAGAGACCGGCCACGGGAGGCGAGTCTCCCGACACAGCGCTGCTGAGGCTCCCTGGAGGGTGCGGGTCCTCAGTTACTTTTCCTGTGGCACTGAGGAGGCCCCTCCCTGTAGACGGCCCCCTGGACAGGCCCAGGAGCAAAGGCGCGGTGGGCGTCCGTGTGGACGCTGACCCGCTGGCCTTCGCTGAGGGTGCGGGCTCGGGCGAAGGCGTGGAGTTCAGCCCGCTGTGCTGACCGTCCAGCTGCGGCTGCCTTAGCCTCTAGGACGTCAGTGGTCGTGGTCACCGCACAGCTTCTCGGACACCTTGTTGTAGGTAACTGCAGCCGTCGCTGAACTGCCTGAGCTCTGGATTCTTCAGGGCTCGATCCCGCGGATCTGGATGGCTCGCGTAGACTTCATCAGTTACTCGGAGCAGTTGTGCTCCGGTCCCCGCTCTCCCGTGGGGAGAAAGGTTGCTGGGTTTAACGTCCTCACTGATTCAAGGGTGACCCACGGGTTCTCGCGGGGGAGCTCTTGGCACTGTGCAGGCCGAGAGCTGGGCAGGAAGCGGAGCCCCTGTGTGTTCGTGAGGGTCCAGCTGCAGGAGGGAGCTTGAGGTTCAGTTCTTGTCCCAGGCGAGCTTGTCTGCCTCCCGAGTAGGCCTGTGGCTGCTAGCGCCCTGTGGCACGGGGGCCATCGTGCCGCCGCGGGGTCCAGTCTGTTTCACGGATACGTAACTGGCCAGTGTCAGGGCCCAGCAGTCCGGGTGAGTACCCACGTGCTGCTTTTCATGTCCAACGAGATTGAAGGGGTTTTCGATGTTTGGGAGGCCCAGGGCTGGAGCCCGCCCCAGGACAGCCTTCATCTCCATGAGGGCAGCTTCTGCTTTCTCAGTCCGGGCAGGGGGTTCTCGATTTAGTCCCCCTAAGAGGTTATAGAGGGGTCCTGCTATTTTTTAATAGTTTTTCTTTTATTATTAACATATAATGTATTATTCGTCCCTGGGGTACAGGTCTGTGAATCATCAGGCTTACACACTTCACAGCGCTCACCATAGTACATACCGTCTCCAGTGTCCATCACCCAACCACCCTCTCCATACCCCCCTCCCCCCAGCAACCCTCAGTTTGTTTCCTGATTAAGGGTCTCCTATGGTTTGTCTCCCTCCCATGTCCCATCTTGTTTCTTTTCTTTCTCATCCATTCCCCCCACGACCCCCTGCCCTACCTCTCAAATTCCTCATATCAGAGAGATCATATGATAATTGTCTCACTCTGACTGACATTTTGCTTAGCTTAATGCCCTCTAGTTCCATTCACATCATTGCAAATGGCAAGATTTCATTTTTGATGGCTGCATAATACTCCATTGTACATATATATAACACATGGTCTTTATCCATTCATCTGTTGAGGGACATCTAGGTTCCTTTCATAGTTTGGCTATTGTGGACATTGCTGCTATAAACATTTGGGTGCACGTGCCCCTTCGGATCACTACATTTGTATCTTTAGGGTAAATACCCAGTACTGTGATTGCTGGGTGGTAGGGTAGCTCTATTTTCAACTTTTTGAGGAACCTCCGTGCTGTTTTCCAGAATGGCTGCACCAGCTTGCATTCCCACCAACAGTGTAGGAGGGTTCCCCTTTCTCCACATCCTCACCAACATCTGTCCTTTCCTGGCATGTTAATTTTAGCCATTCTAACTGGTGTGAGGTGGTATCTCATTGTGGTTCTGATTTGTATTTCCCTGATGTCGAGTGATGTGGAGTACTTTTTCATGTGTCTGCTGACCATCTGGATATCTTCTTTACAGAAATGTCTGCTCATGTCCTCTGCCCATGTCTTGATTGGATTATTTGTTCTTTGGGTGTTGAGTTTGATAAGTTCTTTATAGATTTTAGATACTAGTCCTTTATCTTATATGTCATATCTGAATATTTTCTCCCATTCTGTCAGTTGTCTTTTGGTTTTGTTGACTGTTTCCTTTTCTGTGCAAAAGCTTTTGATGAAATCCCAATAGTTCATTTTGCCCTTGCTTCCCTTGCCTTCGGTGATGTTTCTAGGAAGAAGTTGCTGCAGCTGAAGTCAAAGAGGTTGCTGCCTGTGTTCTTCTCAAGGATTTTGATGGATTCCTGTCTCACATTGAGGTATTTCATCCATTTTGAGTCTATTTTTGTGTGTAAGGAAATGGTCCGGTTTCATTCTTCTGCATGTGACCGTCTGATTTTCCCAGCACCATTTGTTGAAGAGACTGTCTTTTTTCCATTGGACATTTTTTCCTGCTTTGTCAGAGATTAGTTGACCATAAAGTTGAGGGTCCATTTCTGGGATCTCTGTTCTGTTCAATTGATCTATGTGTCTGTTTTTGTGCCAGAACCATACTAGTAGTCTTGACAATGACAGCTTTGTAATAGAGCTTGAAGTCTGGAATTGTGATGCCACCAAGTTTGGTTTTCTTTTTCAACATTCCTCTGACTATTGGAGGTCTTTTCTGGTTCCATATAACTTTTTGGATTATTTGTTCCATTTTTTTTGAAAAAAATTGATGATATTTTGATAAGGATTGCATTAAATGTGTAGATTGCTTTAGGTAGCATAGACATTTTCACAATATTAGTTCTTCCAATCCATAAGCATGGGAGATTGTTCCATTTCTTTGTGTCTTCATCAATTTCTTTCATGAGTACTTGATAGTTTTCTGAGTACAGATTCTTTGGTTAGGTTTATTCCTAGGTATCTTATGGTTTGGGGTGCAGTTGTAAATGGGATCGACTCCTTAATTTCTCTTTCTTCAGTCTTGCTGTTGGTGTATAGAAATGCAACTGATGGGGCGCCTGGGTGGCTCAGTTGGTTGGATGACTGCCTTTGGCTCAGGTCATGATCCTGGAGTCCTGGGATCGAGTCCCACATCGGGCTCCCTGCTTGGCAGGGTGTCTGCTTCTCCCTCTGACCTCTCTCCTCTCATGCTCTCTCTCTCTCAAATAAATACATGAAATCTTAAAAAAAAAGAAAAAAGAAATGCAACTGATTTCTGTGCATTGATTTTATATCCTGACACTTTACTGAATTTCTGTATGAGTTCTAGCAGTTTTGGAGTGCAGTTTTTTGGGTTTTCCACATCAAGTATCATATCATCTGCAAAGAATGAGAGTTTGACTTCTTCTTCGTGTTGTTTGATTGCTGAGGCTAGGACTTCTCGTACTATGTTGAATAGCAGTATTGATAGTGGACATCCCTGCCGTGCTCCTGACCTTAGGGGAAAAGCTCACACCATTTAGAATAATATTCACTGTGGGTTTTTCATAGGTGGCTTTGATGATATTGAGGTATGTACCCTCTATCCCTACACTGTGAAGAGTTTGATCAAGAAAGGATGCCATACTTTGTCAAATGCATTTTCAGCATCTATTGAGAGTATCATTTGGTTCTTGTTCTTTCTTTTATTAATGTATTGTATCGCATTGTTGGAGCTGTGGATGTTGAAGCAATCTTGCAGCCAGGAATAAAATCCCACTGGGTCATTAAGGACATTGGTCTGTAATTCTTTTTGATGGGGTCATTGTCTGGTTTGGGATCAAGGTAATGCTGGCCTCATAAAATGAGTTTGGAAGTTTTCCTTCCATTTCTAATTTATAGAACAGTTTCAGGAGAATAGGTATTAATTCTTCTTTAAATGTTTGGTAGAATTCCCCTGGGAAGCTGTCTGGCCCTGGGCTCTTGTTTTTGGGAGATTTTTGATGACTGTTTCAATCTCCTTACTGGTTATGGGTCTGTTTAGGTTTTCTGTTTCTTCCTGGTTCAGTTTTGGTAGTTTATATGTCTCTAGGAATGCAACCAATTCTTCCAGATTGTCAAATTTGCTGGTGTACAGTTGCTCATAATATGTTCTTATAATTGTTCATATTTCTTTGGTTTGGTTGTGATCTCTCCTCTTCCATTCATGATTTTATTAATTTGGGTCCTTCTCTTTTCTTTTTTGATAAGTCAGGCCAGGAGTTTATCAATCCTATTAATTCTTTCAAAGAACCAGCTCCTAGTTTCATTGAGTTGTCCTACTATTTTTTTGGCTTCTAGTTCATCAATTTGTGCTCTGATCTTTATTATTTCTCTTCTCCTGCTGGGTTTAGGCTTTCTTTGCTGTTCTTGCTCCAGCTCCTTTAGGTGTCGGGTATTTGAGACCTTTCTTATTTCTTGGGAAAGGCTTGTATTGCCATATACTTTCCTCTCAGGACCGCCTTTGCTGTGTCCCAAAGATTGTGAACAGTTGTGTTTTCATTTTTAC
Source organism: Taxidea taxus jeffersonii (assembly GCA_003697995.1). Lineage (NCBI taxonomy): Eukaryota > Metazoa > Chordata > Mammalia > Carnivora > Mustelidae > Taxidea > Taxidea taxus. The sequence goes on along the minus strand of ML110031.1, from coordinate 21,228 downwards.
TTGTTCCATGAATTTTTAAAATTCTTCTTTAATTTCCCAGTTGACCCATTCATTCTTTAGTAGGATGCTCTTTAGCCTCCATGTATTTGAGTTCTTTCCAACTTTCTTCTAGTGGTTGAGTTCTAGTTTCAAAGCACTGTGTTCTGAAAATATGCAGGGAATGATCCTGATCTTTTGGTACCAGTCGAGACCTGATTTGTGACCGAGGATGTGATCTGTTCTGGAGAATATTCCATGTGCACTAGAGAAGACTGTGTATTCTGTTGCCTTGGGATGGAATGTTCTAAAGATATCTGTGATATCTATCTGGTCCAGTGTGTCATTTAAAACCTTTATTTCCAGGATGCCTGGGTGGCTCAGTTGGTTAAGCAGCTGCCTTTGGCTTGGGTCATGATCCCAGCATCCTGGGATCGAGTCCCACATCGGGCTCCTTGCTTGGCAGGGGGCCTGCTTCTCCCTCTGCCTGCCACTCTGTCTGCCTGTGCTCGCTCTTGCTCTCTCTCTCTCTGACAAATAAATAAAAAAATTAAAAAAATCTTAAAACCTTTATTTCCTTGTTGATCTTTTGCTAGATGATCTCCATTTCCCCTACTATTATTGTATTATTGTCGATGTCTTTCTTTGATTTTGTTATTAATTGGTTTATATAATTGGGTGCTCCCTTTTTAAAGGCATAGATATTTAAAATTGTTAGATCTTCTTGTTGGACAGACCCTTTAAGTATGATACAGTGTCCTTCCTCATCTCTTATTATGGTCTTTGGCTTAAAATCTAATTTGTCTGACATAAAGATTGCCACCCCAGCTTTCCTTTGATGTCCATGAGCATGGTAAATGGTTTTCCACACCCGCACTTTAAATCTGGAGGTGTCTTTGGGTCTAAAATGAGTTCCTTGCAGACAGCGTATCAATGGGTCTTGTTTTTTTTATCCATTCTGATATCTTGTGTCTTTTGATAAGGGCGCTTAGCCCATTTACATTCAGGGTAACTACTGAAAGATATGAATTTAGTGCCATTTTAGTGCCTGTAAGGTAACTGTTACTGTATATTGCCTCTGTTCCTTTCTGGTCTGTTACTTTTAGGCTCTCTCTTTGCTTAGAGGACCCTTTCAGCATTTCCTGTAGGGCTGGTTTGGTGTTTGCAAATTCTTTTAGTTTTTATTTGTCCTGGAAGCTTTTTTAAAAAATCTCTCCTTCTATTTTCAATGACAGCCTAGCTGGATATAGTATTCTTGGCTTACATATTTTTCTCACTTAGTGTTTTGAATATATCATGCCAGTTCTTTCTGGCCTGCCAGATCTCTGTGGATAGGTCTGCTGCCAATCTAAGATTTCTACCATTGTATGTTACAGACTCTTGCCCCAAGCTGCTTTCAGGATTTTCTCTTTGTCACTGAGACTTGTAAGTTTTACTTTTAGATGACGGGGTGTGGACCTATTTTTATTGATTCTGAGGGGAGTCTCCCTGCCTCCTCATTTTTGATGCATGTTCCCTTTGCCAAATTAGGGAAATTGTCTGCTATAATTTACTCCAATATACCTTCTGCC